>LQRL01011537.1:1688-12931 GCA_001703475.1 Hydroides elegans | reverse complement strand
TTCTTTGTCTAAAGTCTAAGTGTATATTACCTTAGGACGATGCATAAAAAGAAAATTATTCATTAGAAAAACCACGTCCTTATCACATCCCCTTAACTTAATCACCTGACGTATTAATAAGGTCCTATACTGGGCGCACATGAAAGTTTACCGGACGTAAATTTAAAACGCTAGTGGTATTTGCAATGCTCTGGAACATAGCATCTAATAAAATTTCAAGACGAAGAGGCATGTAAAATAAATTATAAACCCTTTGGTATTATACTAAACCATCTGAAATATTTTTTTCGGACGTGAGATTGTATTTTGTTTTTGACAATAAGCGATGGCAAATATAGCGACAATAAAAAGACTAAACTCACGGGGTTTCTATTTATAAATAAATGCAAACACTCTATTTATACACGGCCCAGGCACCGAAAAAATAGGAAAATTTTGTGAGGTCAAGTAATTTTGCAACACCTAAACTCTTGTAGAATTATTTTAGTAAAATATAAGAAAATTGTTTATAAATTGATATATTTCTTTAAAAATATATTCATATATTAGGGTTGGCCATAGGATAGATACTGACAAAGTTAGAATATTGAGAACTAAATATTTCAAAAGTTATCACCAAAAAACCGACACCCTTATAATATTTCAGTAGGGCTGTAGCATTCAAATTAGGTGTGATTCATTGTCAATTTATAAATGGTTTGTAGAATTCGTTGTAGGGTTTCCAATGACACATTGTCATTTATAACTTGAATATTAAATGAGGCAAGATAATTGAACGCTCAAAATAACTACTACGACCGAGACTGTATGTAAAGATATTAAGAGTATATTACCATAGGGTGAGCACATTTTACAATCAAGACAATTTTTTTTCAGGGTGTCCTCTCACGTGCAAACTCATGAGTTGTTGATTTAGTCGGTATATACATAAATATAGCAGCGGAGTTAGTTGACATGACCGTACCTATACAATAAAACATTATATAGTCTTCTACTGATTTTGTTCTCATTAGAGTCTATGTAAAATTCTGAGCGATTTTTTCCCTGACAAAAGTTAGACTTGTTGTTTTGAGTTGTATAATTACATTTCGTTATGTAAAAACCTAGAAATACTTTTATTTAATTACGCCGAAACAAGGCCAAAGATTTCCGCCAACATAATTTAAAAAGGGGCAATATAATGTCGTGGCCACTCCCGAAAGAAAGTTTTTGAAACTGTTGCGTAATTAAATGAAACGCCATGGAATCCAGGGTTAACTATATTGAAACGTTATTATATCGTCTTCACAGGGTTCGCAGGGGTAAAGGACACTTTCGCTAGCTGGTGGCAGCACCATACAATTGAATTCAAATTTTATAGCTAGAAGTTCGAAGAATGTACAGAAACAACATATAATTGTATGAAGTATACATATTATGCATCTGGTTTATCGCTTTTAGTTTATTTATGTTTAAATTGATGAAATTCATTGATTTTAAATATTGCTTGGCAATCGTGACGATGAAAATATATATTCGCGGCCAACTCTGTATATTCAACAAGGGTCACACCTTCACTTCTCTCCAACCAGTCTAACCAACCTCTAGCTCAGTGGTTTATTAAATTCCGTTTGTTAGAAAAATCTAATTCAAATCTATTGTATGTATGTCTATAATATCCCGCAACGTATCAATCACGATTCATATATCTACTTGTATATACGATATGTCTGTGATACGATATACGATATACGATATGTATGTGATTTGTATATAAAAACTATATTTTTCAAGTTCAAGTTCAAAAAGATGTAAAGAAATGTTGAAATGCCTTTTTCAGATAAACCTGATGTAATACTAGTCTTGCACAGAAACGATTCTCTTATATAATTAATATAATGAAGTTGTCCTAAATTAGATTTTTGCCAATTCAAACGGGTCCACAAATGTCCATGCATTTGACTATTTGCTAAGAAAGCCTACAATGTACATAGAATTCTATACTACAAGTGAGGGTCAAGTTGAAAGTCAGGTCGTAGTTCCATGATTTATGTTTTCTTTTCAATTCTATTTACAAATCAAACAGCCAACACGTTATGGTAAGTTCTTACGAAATGCCCTTTACCTTGTCCTGTCCACACCGCTGGTTTCATAATCAAGGGGTGGATATAAGCGTCCTACTACCCATATGGAACCCTAAAAAAAACAAATTCACTAAAGCATCATATCATTTATTAAAAGAAAAAAAAATATCATGAAAAATCATTCAAACCAAGATTCTAAATGCGCTTGCTCGCTTGAAGAAACACATGGATCATTCAAGGTGGTGTGGGAAAAGTTTTGGAATAATGCAACCGTTCACGGATTTCCCTATGTGTTCACATCTGCCGGTGAGTATTGGTAAAAGTTAGCTTTTTAATGCTTACTTATATTTTTTAATCACATTATGAGTGCATATTTGTTTGGTAGTACCTTTCTCAGGTGTGCACTTAAGCAGTTGAATATGTAGCCGTTGTTTTGGGTACTCGAGTTTCGTTCAAGATTAAGGAAAGATGTTAGAATACATGTTTAGTTAATTAACGCAAAGTATGCATTTTCTATAACATATTGTTTTGTTTGTTAAGTTTTGAATATACATCATTCCATATACAAACTGTTTCTATTGGTTACAGGGGCGCTGAAGAAGGGTATATGGACAGGATTCAGTCTGGTCTGCTTTGGTCTTCTAGTTTTCCAAATAGTGACACTCACGCTTCTTTACCTACAATACCCGGTAAGAGTATATGAAATAATAAATCTTTGTGTTTTAACTTAGCATAAATAATTGCAATTCTACAGAAAAAAACTTCACCTGGGTTTGACCTAGAAGCAAATTGTATTGCCAGTTTAAAACACCGCAAATCGAGGTCTTGAGCTTTAAATGATTTTCGATGATGATATAGGTCACACTAAAGAAGAGCTGGCACCACACAACGGAAGTTGACTTTCCGGCAGTGACCGTGTGCAACACGAACCCGATTAAGCGCTCCTTGGTGCATCTCAGTCCTCGGATCAATGCGTTGCTCGCCAGGTGGAACGGAGGTCGCGATGGGGCACGCCGACGAAGAGATGTGGATGTGGATGTACACAGTCGACAGAAACGAGGTACGATAATTTATATAGTTTTACTTTGAATAATGGTAAACGTGTGAGGGATGTCTCATCAACATGATTATACATATACCTCGTGTAGACTATACACCGAAAAAATATTCGCCAATTAAAATATTATTGATTATATCTTTCCTTTATCAACAGCTTTTATTTGCGTCGGTTTTGAAGTTAAAATACCCTTACGCATGAACGTATCAAACTAAAACGCATATAATCATAAATATTTAAAACATAATCTCAATAACCAAACATAACTTCTATGGTTTTAAAAGAAACCAAAGAACAACTAAAATTGGGGTATCATTCATGTGATCTGGTATTTTCCTCTGCATCAGTTCTCTGGATATCTTGTGATTATTTTGTGATTTATTTGAAAGAGTTGTCCTACAATTTCGATTCCATCACTCTTTGACATATTCTCCTCCTTTTATTCATCTTCTCAGATGTCGTTTGCATAAATGACTGCACTGGTCAAGCTGATGGTGATTATCAGGCGTGTTCTACTTGTTCATCGTACTTTCAATGTTGGGCTGGAAACACTTTCACTCAAGCATGTGCGGCTAACACTGTTTGGGATGATTCGGTACGTTTCAATCGGTCACGCTGAATCTTCATATTTAATTTATACTTAGCTTGAACAAAACAATTGCAACTGATTAACATTGTTAATAATGTTTCATAGCACCCAGTTTTCGTGAAGTGCAAATGAATAAGTAGTGTAGATAAGCAAATCCAGTTCTGGTGAATCTTAAATGAATAATGTAGATAAGGAAATCTGTCCTGTTGTTTGAAATCGCTTATCAAAGGTATCTTCCTCATTGTTTTGTCTAGTTGGGATACTGTGATTGGACTTCTTCTACATGTCCCATAACTACATCTGAAGGCACTACGGGTAGGTTAGCTTTGTCATCCTCTATATTGATAGAAACAAAAACAACAATGCCAATTAAAGGTCTGTTTAGTATGAAATATTCGCCCTTAAATTTTCGCGCTAAAATATTTACAAATAGAAAATACGATATATGAATGACTGTTGTATCTTGTTTGTTTATTTCTATATGAAAGAATGTTATGTTGTTTATCATGTGTGAAAGTATGGTTGCATTACAACTAATAGTTGCTTTGATAATGAACCTTTAGTGAAAATCGCCGCGATTTTTGCAAATAATGCAATATATAAGTAACAATAAGTCATAATGCAACCAAACTTTCACACATGATAACCACGACAACATCGGTTCATATAAAAATAAACAAACAAGATAAAACAATCATTCATATACCGTATTTTCAATTTGTAAATATTTTAGCGCGAAAATTTAAGGGCGAATATTTCGTACTAAACAGACCTTCAGACATAGCTATGGACAATGGAAAGTTGGAAAGTATATTCTTCATATAACGTAAGGATTTGGACGCAATGGAAACGTGTGTCAGGTGCTGATATTTAATCAGGTTTTATATTAAAAAGTAACATAAGTCTGATTTTTATTAAGTTAGGTTTATTAAATTACTTTCCAGTTTCAAAGATCTATTCAAAAATCAATATTTATTTAAATAAAATAAATTAGAACTTTTGAATAAGGGCAAAAATACTGAAAAATGGTTATTGTCAATGGATAATGATGTGAGTACGGACATGTTTGTGTGTTTACAAATGAGAGTTCATTTTCATGGCTGCCTCATTGGGAAAATATCAAATATTTTCGATAATTTTTGCTGTGGTTTGATTCTATTTCATACTTGACCTTTCTACAATCGCCCGGAACGGCCAATCTTTCGTCATCTTGAATACTGTCTGTGGTTGTGTTGTGGAATAAATCGAGGATCCGTGTCTTTAATCTGTGATCATTCTTAATATGCAAATGACTCCAATAGGTTCAAATAGGCTCATAAAGGTTCAAACTTTCCAATTAAGGTCCTGGATTTTTTAGATTCTGCAACTAACAATGCTTCGATCAGATACACTTTCCTATTTTATTTAATTTACAAATGTGTACATTACCCATGGTATTGTGATAAATAAACGTTAAGTAAAAGTTATATTCTTTACATTGCGATCGAAACTGTTTACCAAGTTTTTTCTTACAAAAAGAGTCTATGTATCAAGTAAATTTATTGAGACTTCATTAAACCGCATTTAATAAAGAAAACGCAAACGTAATTAATTTACATTCCTTATATAAGTCAGTCTGGTGTTTAGTTTAAATATATGTTAGATAACATATAGTTGAAAGGAATATTATATAAGGAGCTGACCAAATGGGACGCTTCGTCGAGACATTTTACTGGACAACCAGCAATCAGGAGTTGAATAAAAAATCTGTTATTTCATTACTCCAATGAATCTATGCATTAATATTACACGTTTTGGGTAAACTCTATCGTCCAACATTACAAAATCGCAATAAATTTGTCTCTGAACGTTGGTATTTTTATATAGACAGGTTTATGTTTTTCATTTTGTACCAAACTTTGTTTTTTGCTCATTTGTTTTCGATTCGTGAAACAACCTTTCATTGCAACTAGAGTACATTTAAATCTTTATGATGTTTTCAGTAGCAAATCAGTTTGTCTTCGTATTGCGCATTTTCGGTCTCGAAATAAAAGTAGTTTGAATATTCAATAATTTCATGAGTTTTACTCTAAAACACCTAACATTGATGCATTTTATTAAATATATTTTCAGATACCTCCGGATATTGCGCCGTAGCCGCTATGGATTGTTCAGGAAATGATATTACATTTACGACTGCGTCTGTGGCCGATTGTAAAGCACTCTGTAATAGTTATTCCAATTGCGTGGCATTCAACTACCTTATTACGGGTGTATGCTATGTAAAAAGTGTTTGTACAGCCCTTACTTCTGACAGTTGGATAGAAAATATCTACATTAGGGAATCAGGTAATAATCATAATGTTTTAATTGTGATTATGTCATTCATACTTGGTACCATTTGCTTGAAATGACTTTTTTAGCTTAACTTTCAAATTCTCTTCATGTATCTCATGCTAAAAAGTAAAGTGTACAAACCGTATATATATACTATTATCACATGTAAATTAGGTATATATTTAAGCATTGATTTGAATATTTTATATTTTTGATTTAAGCTTCCGGTGCGCATCTTTGCCCAACAAGCAGCAGTAAGTATGATTTGAAATAATAAAATATCTTTAAAGGTTAAATACATTTCTTTGAAAACATGATTTTTGGTTGAAAATTGCGACACAGTATGCATACATGTAGGAAGCTCGAACCTATACCCGTAGCTTTGGACCGTTAACCATTCAGTAATACAATTAAACAAATACATAGGATTATACCAAATAGGATCCTGTTTCTATTCGCAATAGCGCCTGATGCTGACTGTACCAGCGGCTCTAACCCCGTGACGGATACCTGTTATTGGGTCGAGAGCGGACCATATACCTACTACCAAGCAAGGGCAGCCTGCCAGGCAAAAGGGGGAGATGTTGCTCACATGAAAAGAGAGGCCACCAAGAATTTCTTGATCAACGCTGGTCTGATTGGGTATGCTAATTAATTGCCGTTTAAAATATATGTACACAAAAAAAGAAACGTAGCAAGGGATAATTAAAATCCAATTCTTCAATTGAATTTTATACAGATATTTTGTTTAATTAAATAAGGTGCTGTCAAAAATACAATAAAAATGTTAAAAACCTTGTAACAGAATCCGCAAATGAAAATAAATATATAAAAATCGGACAATTTTTATTGCAGGGGTGTCGATAGATGGATAAGCTTGAATGACCTTGCCAGCACATATACTTACGTATGGGGTGACAACGATGCCACTTCATGGACCGACTGGGAATGGGGCCAACCTAGCCACTGTAGGTGCTTCACTTAAGCATTAAATACGCAATATTCATAAAACAAATCTTCTGAGGACCATAAAAACAGATTGTTAAAAATAGTTTATATATATTCATAATGTACGTTAAAGTATATGTAAATAAATTTATGCAAGTAACCTTTCTATTTATTTGTTTTGCAGGGGACCAAAACTGTGTCGCAGTACGAGCGAGTGGCATTCAGTGGTTTGATATTTATTGCAACAGTAACTGGTACAAATATTCCGCACTCTGTGAAAAAGCATCAATACCAGCAGACCCAACTACTGTGCAACCAACTACTGTGCAACCGACTACAGTGCAACCAACTACTATGCAACCAACAACTGTGCAACCAACTACTGTGCAACCGACTACAGTGCAGCCAACTACTGTGAAACCAACTACTGTGCAACCAACAACTGTGCAACCGACTACTGTGCAACCAACTACAGTGCAACCAACAACTGTGCAGCCGACAACTGAAGCTCAAACCACAACAGCTTTACCGCCAACCATTGAATTGACCACTACTGTGGAACTTACAACTGAGGCTGATCATACAACTATGGAAGACATGACAACTGAAGAGGTTGTAGAGCCCACGAGTCAGTTTGAAGAAAGGTAATTAAAGAGTGGATCAATAACATACATGTAGAAATGGATTACTTCAGGATAAACTTTATACTATAAAAGTATATTTTACATATTCGAACATGCTTGAAGTTAAATTGACTCAATCTTCTTTTAGTTTCATTATTTAAAGTAATCATCATATAATAAAGCCATCAAGATAGTAAATTGTCTATTTGCAGAGAGCCATACCGCGAAGATTTTGTTCAGGAAACTGTTTTTCTAGAGGCACTGGCAGATGAATCCGAAGAGATCAAGCGACAAATGGGTTATACACTCAGTGAGCTCATTGTCGATTGCTCATTCGGTGGAAGAGATTGCAAATCAAGGTAACTTGTGGAGTGTAGCTCTATACAATTTGTAAATTTTAGCAAAAATTGAATTTATTAATTGTTCGGTGTATTACACTTGTTTGACGTGACATGGAATCATATTTAAGGACATGATTATTATCACAAATCCAGTGACCTATGTATCCTCTCAAATATCCTTTCTAGATCGAATAAACTTTTCTGAAAAGCCATATCAAATAATCGTTAAAGGTATAAACTACAAGGATTAGCGAACCCACTGTTAAAATTATCCCTATTTTCTATCGACAGTGACTTTGGTACGTTTTTCAACGCTGTGCATGGCAATTGCTACACGTTCAATGCAAATTGGAACGAAAACTCGACCGGTCTGTACTCGGCTAGTAAATCTGGCATTCCTGCTGGTGAGTTCTGCTATATTTGTGTTGATAACGCTAGTTTAATATTTGAACTAAGGATATGATGAAATGAATAGTTTTAAAGTAGCAAGCTCGAATATAGTAATGTTTTTGAACTGAAAAGTAGAAGAACGATATCTGATGTTATACTGCATACTATGTGAAATTGAAATAAAGGGGGCTGCCCAGTTACGTATATAAAAAACGGCATGCCCCGACACTCAAAAAAAAAAAATCTCGAATATAGAATAGCATAAAAATATTATTAAGTGTCTAATGAAAAAAATAATTATGCAACTTTAGCATTGAATCTTCTTCACTTTCCACCTCAATCTCTCTAGGCTTGGAGTTGATGCTTAATATCAACCAGGACGAATACCTAGAAAACAACAACCAGGGAGCTGGAGCAGTGGTTGTTATTCATCCCGCAAAGAGAATGCCCTTTCCCGAGGATGAGGGACTCCTTGCAAAACCACATAGAATGACATCGTTTGAACTGACACAGGTATAATAACAAATTATATCGTTTTCGTGATTTCTTTTCCAAGTTGAAACGTCGTTTTATGAAACCAATTGAAACAAAATTAATATTACACTTTTCGTTTCCTTAACCACTTTGCTCATATTGTTTTCAGGTGGAAGTGAATAAACTAGGTAGTCCGTATGGAAACTGTGTCGATGTGAATACCAAAGGAAAGAAGGATAATGTTTATCAGGAAAATCTGCCCATCGATTACAGCACTTCAGGTATGAGTTGGAATTGTCAATTTTCTTTAAATAATGATGTCTAATTACATTTCATATAGTATTTGAATCGCCCTGAGTTGCATTTATACATGAAATTAGAAAGAAACAAATGTTATGCCATAAAAAAGAAACAATATATTTTCTACAACATTTCATGTTTTAATTGTGCATACAGCCTGTGAGAAGACGTGCTACCAGCGTCACGTGATCTCCGAATGCGGCTGCGCAGATCCACAGATCCCGATGAGCGGATCCGCATTCAGTGATTTCGATGGAGCCGCCTGTGATATACGTAATGTCACACAAGGTAGCTATTTTTCGCATCAACTATATATCTACTTACCATTTTATCCATTATTTGGCATTGTGTTTACACTGTTAAGTACATATAATCAAAATTAATGATTGCCGAAAATATCTTAATTTAAATGATTTTGGTTTCCAGGGACCCTCAAATGTGTAGAAACACAGCATAAGTACGATGTTAAATTGTTCATAATGTTTGCTTTGGAGATCATTCTTATAAAATCACACTTTATTTTCTTTTAGCTAACACATATTCTTAAATGTTGGAATTCATTTGAATCTATTTCAGACGACTGTATGTATGGCGTGGAGCTGCAGTATATTTCAAATGACTTGGATTGCGAATGTGCTGATATATGCAGGTAATTGAAAGATCCAAGATTATAATATTATTTTTAAAAAATGTGTTGTTAGTCAAATCTTTACAGATTCGATTTTGTATTTAAATGTGTAATATTATAACATTAGGACTTATCAAATTGACTTATTTGATTTTCGATTCTAATTATAAATGAAAATGACATTTTGTATATTGCAGTCAGGTCCATTACCCAACAATAGCGTCACAGTCTGCCTGGCCATCACAGATCGAGGTAAAATATATATAAAAAAATAGTACACGTCGAGATATATGATAAGTTTTATCGTTTCTAAATGAGTTTATCTCATGGGATTGTAGACGACCGATAAACGTTATTAATCAGCTGCAGTAGTTGAACAATTATTCTGGTCGTGTATAAATTCGTTTACATGCATGAGGGCACCACAATGTCATTCCAATTCTTTGGCCTTGTGCGATGACCATTACGGATATATCCAAGAACTTTTGTTATAATACTAAACATTAACTTAACCGGCCATAATATACTTTCATACGTCTAAATGGTAAGTTCACAAACACAAAATTCATGCATATATTTATACATATTTCCGTATTATTAAACTTTCAGACAGCTTCAATAGCCGATTATTTAGAAATTGACCACAACATCAATATGACGGATAGGGAATCATATGTTTCCCGAAATGTGCTCAAACTGCAGATTTTCTTTCGAGAACTCAACTTCGAGCTCAACACGGAACTTCCTAAATATACGGTGAGCATCCATTTCCTTTATTTTCAATTGTATTATTTACTAATCTGTTAAAGTTTTCAACAACAAAAAAAACATCGCCTTATGCCGCAGTCACGCATATAAAGAAGCTCGAAACGCACTATGTGCTAAAAGCTAAACGCCATATTTTGCAAAACATAGTATTTCTTCCTATTGATCCGAAAAGCGCTCAATATAACCAGTTTATTTCGAGTGAACGCGACCTTATTCTGTCAGGTATGGTTGTCATTTAAATAAAAGTAAAACGTGATATTATCTTATTCTACTACAGATTCCAAAACTGATGAACAGCTTCGCCGGATCATTGGGCCTATTTCTCGGGTGTACCGTATTTTCAATGATCGAAATACTAGAGCTGATATTTGATTACATCCTAGTATGCTGTTATAAGCCTTTCAAAAAGGACAAGACACCTCCTGAAAATGCTACAATTAGCTCATCAGACTCACAACACCCAAGAAGAGCATCCCAAAATATAATTGTGTCAAGCGCCAACCAACAAACATTGCCAACCACAGATATTGGACAATACCACTCTTTACATCTTAATGCAGCAAGCCTTGTGTCATGGGATGATATGGAAGTAGAAAATATAGAGGAAACGAACTCGTCCAATAGGGACGCATTAACCAACGGAGTGTTCAATAGCAAATATGATCGGTTTAAGAATCCGAGTCAAGACAGTATTTTTAGTAGTAATTCCACAACGGGCACAAACGGCAGTTTGAACTCTGACAGTT
>LQRL01011519.1:0-12038 GCA_001703475.1 Hydroides elegans | reverse complement strand
TCATTTATATTTGTATAATCATATGCTATTGTAAAGCCCTTCGAGCTAATGTTGGTGAACGGGCTATATAAATACAACTATAATAATAATAATAATAATACTATATTCAAAAACTGAGTTTTAATCGCCTGTACGACCATTTCCGGTTTGTCGATTCGAGTGGAAACTTGCAATAGGAACACTTACGTGCCCATACGCTTAGTTTGGCACCAAAACCATGCATGTCCTAACATAATTTGACATCGCCGACCCCCCAACTTAAGCAATTTGTTGTACATTTTTGAAAAATACGGGTTCTAAGGGTAGTCATTAATTCTTCCTGTGGTTTAAGTTTGACTTATAACTATTCACTGATCAGGTACGATCTATTACTAATCATATGAGCCCAAAACTATGCATATATCGACCCTTGGTTTGAACACTATTGCCTTTATTGTCCCACATGTGAAGGCTGTTATACCCACAAAGTGAGTTTTGATCGCTTTTGTGACCATTTCATTGTAGTAGATTTAGATGAAAAATATCAAGAGAAACAATATCTATCCCAGCCGTTCCATTTGAGACCATTACTATGTCTTTCGTACCATTATTTCTATTCATCAATCCCCATGCAGCTGCGTTTTTTGAAAAAAAAAATGTTTGGCCACCAAATTGAGAATCAAGTACCTTACTCGTAAATATTTGTCAAGAATAACCGGTATCAACAGATCAAGACACGTTTCATCTTAGTGATATCCATGTCTTATAACCAGCCAAAATCATGCCATTATGCACACACAAGCCATTATAAGTCGTCTTATGGTAATGCGATTTTCGCGAATTTATCGATTCTAAAGAATCGGAATGGACTCAAATATAACTAAAGATATCCTATTGCACACACTTAAGCTACAAGCCATCTTGAAAATTCAACATCCAATCGAGCTCAAGTAATTTGTAATTATTTCATAATTTCCATATTATTAACAATTATTAGTTTGAGGCTAATGATAACTTATATGTATGAAGCAATTTTTGTACCGGGCAGAATTTGTATCTTCAGACCTCCCAATGCACAACATATCACTTCAGTTCATCATGAAAGTGAAATGTTTGACCAGGCTTAAATATATTCGATTCACGTGTGTGATAAAAATCATTAGGTCGAAAGTTCAAAACACAATCCTGATCAGGATGACTTTTATTATTATATATATTTGATTTTTGAGGATACGGATTATAAGTTTGGAGCTGATTAAAACTTCTTATCATCACACAATGGTCAGAATGGGCTTAGAAAAAGAACAAGTCCTTCCATTGCAAAATAAAACGGTTCATTTGAGTGATATCCAGGTTTATAACCCAACAAAATCAAACCACAATGCATGCACAAGCCACTGTAAGTCGGCCGTTGTTGGATTATACGTTTGGAGCTGATTAAGACTTGTTAGCATCACACAATGGTCAGAATGGGCTTAAAAAAGAACATGTCCTTCCATTGCAAAATAAAAAGCTACAGCAAAGTTTGAATGCTGCCCAACATATAACCCTGCTTAAGTTAGCTTTGATTATTTTACTTAGTTCCGCTAAAATCACGGTTTAACATCTATTGCGAAATTATTTGCTCTTACATTTTTTTCAGTTGGCCACTTTCCACGGGTTTGGATATGAAGCAATTCTGTTATACAACACGAATTCTGTCAAGCGGCCAGAGACGCAGATGCTGTTTCATGATAGCAGTGTGGGAAAAGCAGCCAGATTCGCTAAGAGTGAGCACGGAATGCGACTCAAAAGTGTATATGGAGGTTGGATTGAGCAAGGTATTGACATTGATTATCCCCCGTGAAACGGTTGGATATGGAGTTGGGCTTGTGCGTCTGTCTATCTGTCCGTCCGTCTGTCTGGCCGTCCCCTTGACATGGGTTAGTTTGGGCACGCGAGTTTTGTATGACTGAGTATAGCTAGAGCTTTCAAATATTTTACACGTATACACGCATAAAATTGTTGATTCTGGAGCACTTTAACTTTTGCCGATTTTTAACTTTTTTTAGATGACATGCACTTTGTCTACGCGAATTCGGTATGAAGGAATTGAGTTAGAGCTTGCAAAGTTTATGCACAGATATACCAATGTCTGAAGTTGTTTCTCGTTAAGGTTTCACCTCGATCAGTTGAGAATTGTCGAATCTGGAGCCTTTGTAAAATGACAAACATTTCATATTCAGTTGAGGAAATGTGGGTGATAATATAAGATATTATCCTTTAAATATGTGTGTATTCGTAAGAAAGTCAAGTTATGTCCTGGCTTTGCGAGTTGGGGAGCAAGAATTTAATCTTATCAGAGTTTCATGTTGATCCGTCTCGAATATTTTTCAACGATTGAACAAGCTGTGAATGAATTAAGCTAGAGTTCTTCTTAACATTACAGCCAAATATTGAAGTTGTGCCTCGTCAAGGTTTTATGTCGATCGACCACAAATTGTCGAAATGACAGAATCCATTGAAGGAATCAAGCTGGAGCTGGAGCTCGTCTGAACATATGCATAGATAATGATTATTCGTGTATCTCGATGTTGTGAGGACTACGTTGTGAGGACCAGTATTAATAAAACAGTTTGATGACACGTTTTGAGAATGACGTTGTAAGAAAGACGTGAGAAAGACATTGAGGGAAAGATGTTGTGTGAAAGTCGTTGTGAGAAAGACGTTGTAAGAAAGACGTTGTGAGAAAGACTTGGTGAGAAAGACGTTGTGAGAAAGTCGTTGTGAGAAAGTCCTTATGAGAAAGACGTTGTGAGAAAGACGTTATTTGAAAGACATTGTGGGAAAGACATTGTGAGAAAGACGATGTGGGAAAGACGTTGTTAGAAAGACATTGTGGGAAATATATTGTGAGAAAGTCGTTGAGAGATACGTTGCAAAAAGACGATGTGAGAACGACGTTGTGAGAGAGACGTTCAGAAAAAAATGTTTTGAGAAAGACGTGAGAAAAATGTTTTTGGAACACAATTTGATAAAGTCGTTGTGTGAAAGACGTTGAGAGTAAGACGTTGTAAGAAAAAAGGCTGTGGGAAAGACGTTGTAAGATAGACGTTGAGCAAGAGTATTTGGTGCCCCATATTATCGTATGGTTATGAATTGCCCTACTCGTGATCTGAGATCTGGAAGTCAGTGTTTTTGCATGTGCCCCAAGACAAAAACAAAGCTTGGCATTTGTGCACTTTGCACCGCGAATCTGGCACAATTCACACAATACATAATTTTATTCGTATCACTTATAAATATTTTCACATGTCTTTAAATAATGCATCTAATACTTTTAGTCTTACTATTATATCATGTTTGTTAAGTGCTTAGAGCTGTTTCAGATTAAGCCCTATCTAAAAGTTGTAAAAAAATAACAACTTTAACGTTCACATTTATTACCAAATATGCTATGCTAAAACAGTGCATTATAAATATATAATCCATTTACACCTGTGGAAAACGGAGTCTATATGTAATAATATAATCTTTCTTTTTGCAGCAAATGAAGAGAGAATTGTTCAGTCAACGACATCAATTCAAGCTGTTTCCATCCAAGATTTACCCTCAACAACTGACATGTTAACAGGTATTGTTTGATTAATTGACCTATACAGTAACACAGGGGATATTTTACCATTTCTAAACATTATTTTTATTCACATTTATGGTACAGCTTAAAATGCAAATATGATAACGCGAGGAAAAATATTGAAAAAGTGTTTTATGTCACTGAAAATTTGAGATTGTAGTTCTTTGTTTCTTTTTCATTCTGAACATTAAAACACATATTTTATAGTTTGTATTTCTGATTCATTCTCAACATTAAAACACATATTTTTTCGACGCCTAAGGTTTATGATATTAAATCATGTCTCTTGGTCAATTAACTGTAGCTTTCACTTAATTATTCCTATGCGGCCTTGTTAGTTTGATTAGGAAGAAATATAGTATTGAGTGATTCCCGTATGTCACTAAGACTAAATTCATTTTTTTTAAATATTTTCTATTTTGATTTTCCTTTTTTTTTCATGTTCTCTTTGATGCCGCGTCTCCTTTAATAAATATATTGACAGTTTGATCATACAAAATCATCAATTCATTTACTGACAGATAGGCTAAATAAATGTAGAATTCGACCTCTCCAAAAACGTTCGATTTCAAATTCGATATGTGTTTACAAATAAGTTCGCTATTTCCCAGGTAGATTCTAATAAGTACTGACTATTCTGCATCAACGAATTTATTAATTTGACGGAGGAATCCGAGGTCACTGACTTTCTAGTATTTGCTGCAGATGCAGAAACAATTGATCAAACAACAGCATCGATTCCAACGGTGTCCAATCAAGATTTACAACCGACAAGTGACACTGCAACAGGTATATTGAGATTGATAAGCTGTGTAAATTTATTATTATGCTGTATTATTTCTTATGAATAAATTGAGGTATAGTCTTGAAATGTCATAAACGCATCAACCGAGATCTGAAGTCGTGCCTCAATATATTATGTTTTGATATCTAGAAATAAATTTCTGGCTTATCCGGTTATCCGTTTATAAATACATGTCACTTCAGAATAATGCGAATATATTTTGTGATAATCCGAGCTATTAAACATGATAAGTTATTAGCTGTCAGAGTTGATACGTCAGGATCCTTGTGTTTATCTTGCACTGTAACATGACGACAAAAACTAACAATACTATGGCTCATGTTAACATGACACATAAACAACCAAACACATATAAGGCCCCAAGAGCAAGCCTTAGTGTACCTTTGATGCCAACACTAAAATAACAATGTTAGAACGTTAACGTTGAAATTAATTACCAAATATGCTATGCTAAAACAGTGCATTATATTCATGTAAGGATTTATATGCGTTTTTAATATATAATCCATTTTCACTTTTTGAAAACGGAGGCTATGTGGAATAATATTATCATTTTTTGCAGCAAATGAAGATAGAACTGGTCAGTCAACGACATCAATTCAAACTGTGTCCATCCAAGATTTAATCCCGACAACTGACATGTTTACAGGTATTTTGAAATTAATTGACTTAGTTCATTTTTTTAAAAACATTTATGGTACAGCTTACAGATGCAAACATGATAGAGCGAAAACACATTGTCAAAGTGTTTTATGATAATTACAATTTAGTGATTGTAGTGTGTATTGCTCATTCATTCTGAACATTAAACACATATTTTGTTGTTTTTCTACGCTTAAGGTCTATGATACTAAATTATGTCTCTTGTTCAATTCAATATATCTATCGCTTAATTATTTTTATGCGGCCTTGTTGGTTCGATTTTGAAGACATTTAATGTTGAGTCATGCCTGTCCGCCACCGACCAATAATGGATGTCATTAATATTTTCCATTTCAATCATCTTTTTTCATGTTCTGTTAGATTGCGCGTCTCTTTTAATTTATTAACTTACAGATAAGCTAATGAAATGTAGAATTTGGACCTCTCCAAAAACATATTCTATATTTGTTTACAAAGTAGTTCGTTATTTCCAAGGTAGATTCTAATAAGTAGTGATCATTCTACATCGATGGATTGTTTACGTTCACTGACCTTCTAGTTTTTGCTGCAGATGAAGAAACGATTAATCAAACAGCATCATCAATTCCAGCTGTGTCCAATCAAGATTTACACCAGTCGACTTACACTTCTACAGGTAAATTGAGATTAATTGACTGTGTAAAGTATTATTACGTGTAAAGAAATAATCAGTTATTCAATGTGTATTGTATATTTGTCTTTCACATCTTTGTTTTTGAATCTTTTTGAATAACCAAGGATGTTACGAACAAGAACTGAGAAACGAGTTAATTTACTATGCAGATTGTGAATAATTTACTTTTTAAAATGAACATGATACTCAGTTTAATACATAGATACTTAGTTCAATAAAACATAGTGCAAAAGGACATTGATTTTCTTTTTTTATTTAAATTTTTCAAATTGCCATATTGTTTAAAAGTCCTATCATTTTCAATTGTATGTCTATTTCAATATTTATAGTGATAAACGACATCTTTCGACACAAATGAATGCAAAAAAATATCTAGCTTACCTACTTTTGATATCTAATATATAAATAAACTATAATTTGCATGATAGTTATCTAATGTTGGTATATAAAATATACGAGCTTTGTAATACAAACCCAAAGACAGCTTAGCCTTATTATATTTTATTATTTTTATTTTTATTTCATTAACATCTTTCTTGGTAAATTTTGAAATATAGAAAATTTTGAAATCGATATAGCCGATTTGGAAAAAGATACCGGAGTTAATGTAATCATAACATATTTAAGAGGTTTTATTATTTGAAAATGTGTTTATAGATAAGTTTTTTAGATGCCTTATTGAATTTGCTATAAGGACTTTAATCTATTTATAAAAGCGCTCATACATATTCATAAATATCATAATCTATAATCTATAATCACGATATTATAGCATGAATGTTTCATATTAGAAAGTTTCTATTTGTTTTAAAACTAGATGCGGTTTTATGACAAGACATTAACGTTCAATAAACTACTTCAACTAAGCAGATAAAAGCAAAATAAATTAATTGAAGCGGATTATTTTTTATTATTTGAAAGTTTCGAGACAAATATGTTATTATGTAATTTAAGTAGATTTAATAAACTTTAATTTTTGATTTCAATGTTTATAAATAGAGAAAAATGAATTATCGATACAACTGTATATTTCAGTTTGCGACACTCGAAAAGGAAGCTGATTCAAGTTGCGATGAAAACAAAGAGACACTCGTTGAGGTATGTCACAGTTTGTGAAAAAAATATGAGGGTATTGTGTGACATATATTGCTTTATCATTTCGCTTTAAACTGAAATAAGAGTAAGGTTCGTAAACGTTTCACAATAATTTGATTTTTGATGATGTTCTTTTACTCAGTTTGATCATTGAATGAATTTTTGTATTGAATAAATCTTTGCATTCCATCCATAGATTTGAATTTACTTATTATAGGAAAGGCCATATATTTGAGCTGTGCCCTCGATGCTATGTTTGATATTTAGCCAATTATCACAAAATTGGGTTTCTAGAGTCGATATGTCTGTCCGTTCGTAATATGCTCTGATTAATGTCCCGATTCGTGGATAACATGCTCAGATTTATATTCCGATGTGCCTTTAGACAGTTTTGATCAATTGCGATCAGTTTCTGGTGGCAAAATGGGCTTAAGGGTCCAAATGTCCAAAAACATAGATGCTTGCGCATGACCATAGAATGTTTGGACGGAAGGCAATAGATACTTGGTTATGGGCTCAGCTTTCATTTTATACTGTTAACTAGGACTTTATCAGGTTAAGATTATACTTTAGCTTATACTTAAGCTGGGTCATTGTATAATCATTGACAATCTTGTTTTCAATCAGTTAGAATCTGACAATCATTCTATATGTGTAGCAAATTATATAGAAAAAAATGTTGTTCTTATAGGAGCCAGATACAGGTCTGAAACAAAATATGAAACTTGAGGCTGAGGACATCGCCAACAATTTGGTTTGCTGTGCTACCATTTTGGAGTTGAGGGGAAACAGAGCAAAAATACGATATGACGGCTGGCCGAAGAAGTTTGATGCATGGATTCGATTAGATTCAGGTCATTTACATCCCGTGGGCTGGTGTCAAGAAATGGAGGTGCCGCTTTGCCCTCCAAAAGGTAAGCATATTAGGCCCTAAAGTAAAAATACCTTATTAAGACCCTTATGGAACAAGGCATCCTCAATACCATTTATCAATAAAATATTTATCATAAGAAATAATGATTGAATTATAATGAAAATATTACAAAATTATTATGACTAACAGTTTATGACTTTTTATAAATGAATAAAAAACTATATTTTTATAACTTATTAATCTGGTATTTGATAAATATGATTTAAGATTGGAGTGATGTGGCTAGCTTTACTTGGGAGCAGTATTTGATGGACACTCATTCCAAGCCTGCAACTTGGCGTGAATTTAATTATGTAAGTTTTGTTTTCAAGAAATAACACCAATATTTAAAAAATCATATAATAAGTTGACTTGCCCAAAGCATAAAAGTTGATGATAAAAATGTATTCAAATGAATACTTTGGTGACGAATAGATTAACTTACTACTAATTTTAGTCAAAATCATAAAAACAAATACCATTTCTAATCGCTGTTAATAGACTAATACGAAACTGCTACTTGACCGTGATACTTTGCTAAAGGGACCATTTAAGCTTTAAAATCAAAATGAATGCTTTAATTATTTGTTTTACTATTCAGGCGCAAGAAAAACAAAAATATACTACATTTAATTTCGTAAATGAAAACCCAATCATTGTCCAAGGCTACTTCGTGGGAATATCGAAGCTTTGGTCAAATATTGCTTAAGTTGTAAAATATACATATTTTCATTAAAATAAAGAATTATGACATGCATAACTTACACATTGATTATATTCAACCATACTTCTATTCATTATCAAAGATATAAATAATTAGATATCGCTTTGATTTTCAGGAAGAAAAAATTCGGATTAAGAAAAGGCTGAAAAGACGAAACGCCCTCCCACCCCGTCCAATAAAAAGTGACAAGAAAAAACGAAGAGACAACGAATAACTATATCTGCAGTTTAATGTCGAAACCTTATTAAATTTCCCTTGAAACGTAGGGATATGGGATTGAGCTTTTCTGTCTGTCTGATTGCCCGTCTGTCTGTTTGTCTGTCCGTCCGTCCTCCTTGAAAAAGAGTATTTTGGGCCCGCGAATTTGGTATAAAGAAGTTATGTTAGAGCTTTGAAATTTTATACACGTATAAACCATGGTCTAATGTTTGGCCTCGCTAAGGTATTATTGCAATCAATTGGCAAGCTAGAGCTAGTATAGTTTGATAGAAAAAAATGATAAAAATCACGGAAATCTGAACATAGATCATAGATAATGATTGAGCGTGTAACGAGATGTTGTAAACGCTACGCTTTTAGGAGGAATATAACACAGTGTGAGAATACGGTTGTGTGGAAAACGTTGATAGAAAGACGTGAGAAAGACGTCAGAAAGATGTTGTGAGAAAGACGTTGTGAGAAAGCCGAAGTGAGAAAGACGTTGTAGGAAAGGCGCTGTGAGAAAGACGTTGTGAGAAAGACATAAAATAGCACCTTTTTAATCGACAGATATAATTCCATATTCCATATGCTTGGGACTTTGCATCTCTGATGCCTATATTGTTACTGTGTTGACCATGCTAAATCGAATAAGTATTAATTCTACGGAGGATCGAAGGCCCTTAGCCTCTATTTTTATTAAAGTTGTTCTTAGATTTATAGCGATTCTTTTTTGCATTAAAAGAGTATTTTAAATGTAAAAAATAATGAAGAAAAACCATAGAGATACGGTATGTTATTGGAAAAGTCTATTTATTAGTAAAATGAATGTTGACTGTTAAAACCATTCGGGTTCTTAAGTTTGATACTAAGCTACATTTTTATTACCGATTTGTGCTATATATTTGATATTACTATCACAAAGGAATCATTCGTTTGACGACATTGTAAAACATCCGTGTCATACATCATGTAAGGTATCATGAGAAAATCAATTTATTCTATAATAAAAACTAATACATTGAAAATGACTTTGCTTTCATTGTTTTTATCATCAGCATTTCGATTAACAGGTATCTGGGCCTATGCGTTCTGGAGAAGTCGCATGTACAATGGAAGTATATAGAAAGCCAAATTATCAAATTCACTCGAAAATATAAAAAAAACATTAATATGTAATTCTATGTTATTTGAAACCAATATCCAGTATCTAGGCCACTGGCGTTATGTAATAAACAAAGAAAAACAACGGTCCCAACCGACCCCCTAAACCCACCCCCTCCTCCCGCCTCCAACCCCACCGATTCGAAGGGGGTATTAACTATCTCGTATGTGCCCATGTTTAGGAAATTCACAGCTTTTGGGCATTTTCGGCCAACTTTTGGTGGCCGGAAGTGTCAAAAGGCACATCTACACACCAAGACCTTTCATTCAAACCTATCACATGTCTCTACGACCTTAGCTTCCAGTAGCCAAGTTTGGTCGAAACTGCCAAATTGCACATCTACACGCCAAGACCCTCCATTTGCGCCCACTCCAATGTCTTTACGACAATCCGTTACAAAGAAACAGCCTTGAATAGCACATGTTTGTAAAAAACCTGTTTTGTGAAGTTTCGGTCTTATAAGACCAATTTCCGGTGTTCCAATGTGACTGAAACTGCCAAAAGGCACCTTTTCACGCCAAGACCTTTCATTTGCGCTCATTTCCTACGTCTCTACGACCATCCGTTACAACGAAACAGGCTGAAAAACTCATGTTTCAAAAATCCACTGTTCGAACCATTTTTGTCAAATTCGGCCATTGTCGGTAGCCGAATCTGACCAAAATGCATAATACCACGCCAAGGCCTTTCATTGATAATTACTAGGTCTTTACGACCAATCGTTACAAAGATACAGATTAGTCTGGTTAAAAATCGATGACAGACGGCTAGACGGACAGACGGACGGACATATGGACGGACACCTCAAACCTCTAGCATCCCAGCCTTTCGGGTTTGGGCCTAAATATGACGGGAACACTTACTGAAAGGCGGCTAGTCGTACACACGGACTGACGGACATCTAAAACATTTAAGCCCCAATAGTCCGGGGCCTAAAAATGCATAATACCACGCCAAGGCCTTTCATTGATAATTACTAGGTCTTTACGACCATTCGTTACAAATATACAGCTTAGCCTGGTTAAAAATCGATGACGGACGGCTAGACGGACAGACGGACGGACATATGGACGGACACCTCAAACCTCTTGGACCCCAGCCTTTCGGGTTGGGGCCTAAAAATGACGGGAACACTCACTGAAAGGCGGTTTGTCGTACATACGGACTGACAGACATCTACAACATTTAAGCCCCAATAGTCCGGGGCCTAAAAATTACGTATACATATATCGTATAAGAATAGATGATAAGGGCCTTTAACACTAAAACACACGTATACCTATCTAGTATACGAATCGTTGATTCGTATACCTATACAGTATAGGAATCTGAATCTCTTATATACCTATATAGTATACGGATCAGTGATAACGTGTTGTCAAATGAGATAAAGGTGGGGGATGTTTATAATATATGTGTTATATGTAAATGCATAAGGGAAAATAATTTTACCTGGATCATTTCAGTCGGGGATTTGGATATATAATAGTTAGGCGATGATGGCTATTACTGACTGTGACCAAACGACGTTGGAAGAAATGAATTGGTGATAAGAGCACTAAACTTGTCGTGCCGCCTTAAAATTTGCAGAGTAGGAATGACCAAATGACTTTGTTACAGTTAAAGAAATTTATTTGTAAAATATCAAGTTAACTAGCTTGTTAAACGTTTTATATACAGCATGTAGATAGAAAACGAAGCAAAGAATATGTTGTTTAATACTTGTTTGAGTTCTTGATCCAGAATTTAAAAAGGTACCGATATATATATGTAAAATTTAACTCTCTATAAACACATTGGATTTTAATCAAAATTTGCTAATTTAGTGTAGCAAGAATACGTTAGGTTTCTATGGTTTATTCCAAGTCGATTTTAGTGTCGTGTTTATTTTTTGTTATGTCTATTTAGTATTGCCTTTATTTTTCGTGTTGGATTTATTTTGAACTCGGTTTATTTTGTGTTGCGTTTATTTGTATTGTGTTTTTTTTTGTGTTGGGTTTATTCCTTGTGTTGTTTTTTTTTGTTGGGTTTATTTTTTGTGTTGTGTTTTTTTATGTTGGGGTTAAAGCAACGTCCACACTGCACTCGCTCGCTCGCTTTTGTAAAAGCGAGCGAGCGAGTAAATTGCTAAGTTTGGTCATTTTGATAGTGACCGTCCACACTGCGCTCGCTCGCTCGCTTTTGCAAAAGCGAGCGAGCGAGAGGATTGCTCTTTGACTTTACTTACT
>LQRL01011508.1:5920-16979 GCA_001703475.1 Hydroides elegans | reverse complement strand
GCCCAAGTCCCCCGTGAAACAACCAAAACAACGTGTTCTTGCAGAAGAAGCTGCAAAAACGTAAGCAAAATTGTGTAACAAAGTATTTGTGTACCTACATATAATATAAGGCTACCACGTATTATATATGCTACATGTTTATAATGAAAAAAGCTTAGGAAGTAATGCATAAGTAATTATATTGTACGTACTTAAAGAGTATTTGCCTAATCAACTTGCCCAGTAGAAGTTAGAACACTTAGCATCTTGCTCCATCACTCTTCCGTATGTCTGTTTTATAAACGCACTGTCTAGAATTCATTCAAATTTCAATGAACACCAATAATGATATGTTTTGTAACGCAAAAAGTACCAATTTATGACGTTCAATCAACTCACGTTCCTATATTTTCCCACAATATCAGTGACACCAAAAAGGCGCCAGCCTACGAGCGGTTCCAGTCTCTCGCCGAAGCCGTGCCACCGTCCTTGACCTTACCCTTCAAGTACAAGTTATTGGGTGAACTTTTCCGCGGCGTCGACACCGTTGTGTCCATGCTGCACAAGCGCGCGGAGACGTGTACCTTTGCGAAATTGCAGCAGGCAGTGCAGCAGCTGGTTAGGAAGTAAGTGGTTGTGGATTGTTACGTTTGATGTGTTGATTTTGCACGAACATTGATAAATAGCGCTTGTTCTGGTATATTGTAGTACTTTACAGTAAGTAGTAGAAGGAACTGATGTAAGCCGCGACCGAAAAAGATGACTAAATTGCATTTTTAGCCCCCAGCCAACCAATTTGGCTGAGGGCTATTGCTATCCCCCAGTCCGTCTGTCCGTCCGTCTGTCCGTCTGTTAACATTTGAGGTACAGTTGTTTGTCTACGGCATTTTGGTATGAAGCATTTGTCCCAGGGTTCTGAAACTTCACACAGTGAAAGAATATATATTGCAGATGTGCAAAGTCGAGGTTTCAGTTTGATCGACCAAAAATTGTCGAAATGACGGGGGTTTGAACTTAGACGAATTTGAGATATTTAAGGATATTTATACAACACTTTGTCCGCGGCACTTTGGTATGACGCCTCTGTCCTAGGGTTCTGAAACTTCACACAGTGAAAGAATATATATTGCAGATGTGCAACGTCGAGGTTTCAGTTTGATCGACCAACAATTGTCGAAATGACGGGGGTCTGAACTTAGACGAATTCGAGATATATTGGGACATTTGTACAGCACAGAAGGATTACTCGTATATTGTGATGTTGTGAGGACTACGTTGTGTGGACGAATATGTAAGGGCAACTGTGTGAGAAAGACGTTGTGAGAAATACGTTGTGAGAAAGACATTGTGAGAGAGACGTTGTGAGAAATACGTTGTGAGAAAGATGTTGTGAGAAAGTCGTTGTGAGAAAGATATTTCTTTTGACCTGCTTCTTTTTACTGACATATATTCGTGTCAAATAATGTTTTGCCCAGGCTGGGGGCTTTGCATCTCTGATGCCTATGTTTATGTGATGTGTTTAAGTAAACAAGTACAAACATATCATTATGTGAGTATTTTTCAGTAAATTTTGATTATTGCGCCGATAATTGTAATTCCGTATTCTCAAATTTTGAATCGCACCCAGGTGTTTATAAATATTCTCACTATAATAAATAGGATCATTCATTTAAAGTTTCTCACCAAGCTGTGTGACTGTGCGATCCAGTAAATAGTTTAGGGAGGCTGTACCCCTTGTACTGTTCATTTTAAACATACTTCGTTTCTTAGCTGATTCTTTAAGTGTAAAAGGTTTATGAGAGGAAGTCATTTTAGAAAGTTGGAAGAATTATTTTGATTATATTGATTTTGTTTCATTCTTAATCCACAGAAACTTCGAAGAGCAAACCTTAGGGAAGATAAAGACCGTGTATCCGGACGCGTACACATATCGTCAGGAGAAAGGCCTGCCCACGCTGACCGGCGGCAAGCAGAACGTCTACCAGCTCACCGTCGACGCAAACCTCAGTAAGTATTTAAGAGATGTTTTAGACGCAAGGCTTGTGTTGGACTAGTCGCTGCGGTTGCGCATTCGTTAAATTCTGGACAGCAAACCAGCTATGATAAAATTTATACTGTCAGTTATTTCGAGAATTTATACTAAAGAGTATCAGCACCCTGTCCAAAATTAGTCAGTTTGGTTGAGTTCACTTTGTTTTGTCAGTAATTTTGAGAATTTATATACTATTTTAAAGAGTATCAGAACTTTGTCCAAAATTAATCATCAAAGTATTGATATGTATAATGTGCATGCAATATACTTTATGCAGAGCCAGTAGCGGGACAGACACCAGAAAACGTGCAAAAGGACAAGTACGGTCGCCCTGTGTTTACAGCCACTCATCTAACTGAGCGTGCATCGACGTTTCATCGCTTAATGGTCGGCATCGTGAAGAGGTACCATCGGGTAAGTAAACTGTTCGACCTAGTTTACAGAACACATGAATGAAACGGTTTTCAAACACTTTTACTAATTAAAGTATCACCACGTTAAGACACACGCAACAGCTCAACCAGTAATGCCAATAATTGATTACTCGATATGATGGATTGATCTACAAAAAATAATCCTTTATACTGTAAAACACTGCTTTATTTTAAAGTAGTAACCAATTTTCTCCATGAATACAGGAGTTCCTGACCAAACTGGGCAAGCCACTTGCTGTAGACGACTCCAAGTTGCAGCGCTGGCACCCACAGTTTAAGCTCGATTCAGTGCCCGATATCCAACCTGCAGCCCTACCCCAGCGTCCCGATGGTAACCGACTCACGACCGCCTCCGAGGTTCTGGAGACGGCTAAGGCTAGTCTCAATCCTAGGGTGAGTGTAGGATTTTTAGGTTTCGCTGAAATTGGTATATTGGTCATGATTAGTCATGTTACATCTGCTATATGATTTAAACGGTGACAATTTGACTTATATTTCCATTGCCGACTACTCTTAATTGGACCAAACGGTAAAGTGACTCATAATTCAATAAAAAAAAGAAACTACCGATATTCATCTGTTGTCGACATGTCGTCTCCTCATGCTCGTGAACTTTCGTTGATTAAATGTTCTATTATCTCATGTCCTTAGATTCAAAGAGCGCTGAAACTCGCGGCCGGACAGGTTTCACCACGTAAAGACACAAGCAACAGTTCAACAAGTGATAGCAATGGCCGTCAATCGAGTAGCACGGATAGTGCGAATAAACCTCCTGCATCCACTTCCTCCAGCAAGCAACTCAGTGGAGTTTCCCAGTCACTGCTCGAGAGGGTAAGTGGCATAAACGATCTATGAAACTCGCATCTCGAAAATAATATCGGTCTAAATCTATTCACTAATTATCTGACTATGAGTCATGACATTATCGATACCAATATATTATAACTATAAATATCGAACATGAAGCGCCGTGGAACAAAATATATAAACTGATGAGGCGAAATTTGGAAATATCCCCACTTTTAAAGTCATGAATCAGTATAGGCTTAGCGCAACACAACTGCTGATGTCCAAATGTTGAGTTTATGTATTACATAATATTTATTATCATCCCCCATTGATGTATAAATACAATGTCTTTATTTAAACCTCCCAAATCTATGTTCGCATAATTGTTTTTCAGATTCGCGCGAAAGAAGCGGCGAAGACGGAGGCGGCCATGCTTCGGAGCGGCGAGGACGAAGCGAGGCTCAAGCGCATTGAGCGACTGCCTGATCTGGCACGAATATTAAGAACGTATCCTTTGCTTGATAATAAAACAGTCGATTGTTCATGATATATGTTTGGTTCTATTGATAACGCATGACAGCACATGTTTGAGTTTGACGTTGATAAAAAATTCTCTACAATAAAAGCCAAATTGGTCTCATACTTATACTAAAGTAAGTCTGTAAGATAATTGAACCCAGGGGATATTTACTCAGGCATGTTTGGGATTTATGGATATTACAGGGTGTAACATAAGCCAGAATTCTGGCTCGGTAATTTTTCGAGGGTTCCTGAAATTTGCCTCGAAAATTTGTCCAAGGTACCTAAATTATGCCTAGTTAAAATCGGTTTGTCCCTCGGTAATTTTTCGAGGGTACCTCAATTCTGCCTCGGTAATCTTGATTTACCCTCGACATTACCGAGGGTTTCGACCCTTAATATGCTACACCCTGATATTAAAAAGTGATACGTTAAGAAAAGAAAAGACATTTCTTTCATAGAGTTAAACATCTCCTTGACGAAATGTTAGTGTGTTTGTGACGCAGAAGAAACCAGCGCTGTTGCTCGATGACGTTATCAATAAAATGGGCGATAGTTATAAAAGCAACATGGGCCGTGGTAAGTTTATGGATATTTCTTTCACAATTTCTCGCGATCTTAGAATTTGAATCGATAATAAGCATGTTTGGGTGTATAAACTTTATTTGAAAAATGCTTGAATCTTGCTTTGGTGGATAGTTGAATAAACATAAAAAGAGAGATTATGTTGCGAGTTAGTATTGCTCTAGCCAGTTGTTTGAACAAAAAAGTAGTCAATAAAACTTATTAGGCGTTCAATCACCATATCTTGTGTCTAATTGGTCACTATTCAAATATGATCTGTACCAAGTATGACAATGTACTAAATCACGGACTGTGGTGCAACACGATTACATGATTTCCGTGTTTATTCAATCAATAATTAAGTTATTCTATTTAGACCTGTAATAAAATACTTTTTTTCTTACAGCGGAATGCGAATCGCACGTCTCATTACTCGTGGAGCTCGTGCCCGACTGGCTGCAAGTCGTGCAGATCAAGCGAGGGCGCTTCGTCAAAATGGACAAGAACAAGGATCTTAGTGCCGTGCAAGAAAGACTTACGCGCATGTACAAGCAGGCCAAGTGAACGGGAGCGGAGCATGTAAAGAATGGGAAGGGTATGGGTGGAAATTGAGGTGATTTGGTCTGAGACCTGTAGAAAACTCGCCGGAATTTCGAAAATAAAGGTTATTTATATTATCTGGTTATAACTACAAGTAATTTATTTTATAGAACTTTGCATGTTTTTTTTTTCACTCTATAATGGAGCCGTAATGTAATCATCACTAATGGCATTGTAATTTTCTGTTTGAAAACTTATGCTGTTAATTATATTCAGCACCATTATTCAAAATCGATGAATCAGCTGTAGAAGATCAATTTTATTCTTCATCAAATATCACTTTAGCTATTAACACACGCTTTTCGCATTTATTAATGTATTTGCCGAATATATAGAGATGCATTTAATTGTTCATATACTACTTCCATCAATTAGTTTGTTAACTTCGGGATGTGCATTTATTTGTTCATACACCACTTCGGTCAATTAATATGTGTACATTGGGATATGCATTTAATTAGATGCACTAGAATACAGAATCAGTTTTTCAGCTTGCTGTAAGCGAATTTTGAGATTCATTTTGCCATGAAATTTTCAAAAATGAATAATTTAAAAATCGATTTTGCTCTCATGGTCGATGTTTCATTTAAGCATCACATGATGATAGTTTTGTAAATATTTCTAATAGTAAAATGTACTTTATAAGGGTTTCAAAAAAGTCATCGACCCTTTATAACCAGAATCACTTTTTCAGCTCCCTTCACTCCCTTGTTGTCGTCTGCACAGATTCTATAACATGCGCCAGTAGAGTTGTCTGGAAGGTATATCCTTGTATGAATAATGGTTGAGGGTGCGTTCTTAGAGGCGATCTTGAATAAGGCAGTGTCTTGTTAAGTATCTCAGTTTTTTTATCGAAATGGGTATTCAAGGTTATTCATACACGTGTTATAAGGAGTCTATATGCTGGGTAATGTTCTTTGAGAGTTTACGTTATTTTGCGATATGATCGTAGATAAATTAAGATATATGCCAAAATATAATAGGTGGACGGAAGATAAAATGAGAAATGCGCTGGATTTCATA
The DNA here is from genome assembly GCA_001703475.1 of Hydroides elegans. NCBI lineage: Eukaryota > Metazoa > Annelida > Polychaeta > Sabellida > Serpulidae > Hydroides > Hydroides elegans. Next base: position 11,039 of record LQRL01011508.1, on the reverse strand, counting down.
TCATCGAGTGGTGCTAAAAATAAATCCAAGATGTGCTTAATTGGTATTCCACGGGACCCTACAATGTGGATTGAAAAATGGAAAACATTCCATTTACACTTGTTGAATATAAATATGTAGATTTAGTCCATGCCATTATTTTATGGTGCTCTATTCAAAAGAAACGTGATAGGTTAATAAAAAAAAATGCATAAATTACATGTATACGTTTCAATTATTGATTTTATTAGATTGATCATGTAATTATATCAGGGTGTCAAGCGCTCCTACTTTCTCCTATATTCTCCTATATTCTGGGGGTCTCCTACTTTTCTCCTATATTTTAGGGAAATCTCCTATATTCTCCTATATTTTCGTGTTGACATGATTATTTGTTTTCTAAATGGCTCAGAATAGGGTTTTTGTGATCATTCAATTGCAAATAATGTTGATTTTTGTGGCCCTAAAAATCGTCTAGTAGTTTTTCTTTCCATTTTTTTTTTCATTTCCGTGGAACTAAGGACTGTTTCGGTCTGTTTCTCATATATTGTTTTTGCATACTTCTTTTGAACTACAGCTCTGCTATTGTAGACATAGCATAAGCATTTTAAAATGAGTAATTTCAAATTGACCAAAAATCATGTAACATTTTAGATATACCCCCTTTTCCTCAGCACTTTCGTGTGATGAGTCTTACTAGAGTACTTCTAAGGTGGAAGAAAATATATATTTCAGGTGTGAAACAATAAGGTTTCAGTTTGATTGACCGAAAATTATCGAAATTACATTTAAATAACACGGGAAAGAATATACACTGTAGACGTGAACCCTGGATACAGATAGCTTGTCTATATGGCGCACAAACATTTTTGACGCCGTGAGGGCCCACATGTATCTTGGATGGTATTCGCAAAATTTATATATGTGAACCCTCCTGCTAGAAATAACACAATTATTGAACAATATGCTTGGAAATGAATATATTTTGAATGTTTAGGCCTTTGTTATAATTCGTTTTTTGTTGATGTGAAACTCACATGTGAATCTGACCTTTATTTTCGGTTTTCAGAAAATACGTTCACATTCGAACAGAAATTGCTTTGAGATCGCTATGAAAATTATAATTGTAATCTAGGATAATCCGTTTTCAAATCAGAGAAAATCAGGGAATTCTGACACTTTTGAGAAAACAAGGGAATTCCATTTTGACTCAGGGGGAAAATCAGGATATTTTGTTCCATATTAAATATCAATTACATGTATAATAATTTTTCTTTAAAAAAAAAGCTCGCGCCTTCGGTGCTCGCATATATGAAATTAATTTTTAAAATGTTGGCTTGCGTCGTCGACGCCTAGATGTAAACCAAATATTGTTCTGGTTTGCCATGAAGTACGAATTTAGTTTGGTTCAGAATCGGTCTTGGATCAGGGAGAAAATCAGATGAAATCGTGGGAAAAAAATGGGGATTCTTAAACTGACAGGTCACCCTGCATGTAGTTGCATTTGGGCTGCGCCATCGGGCAAATGAAGCAGAAAAAATTAAGACGGATGCACATTTTAAAAAGTGCGACGGCGAGGTCGCAATGATTTCCGGGTGCTGTTTTCCGGAATAGGTGGACCCGATTATCAAATTAAGATATCAAATATAATATTTATTCTCCTATATTTCAGGTCGAATCTCCTATATTTCTCCTATATTTCAGGTCGAATCTCCTATATTTCTCCTATATTTCAGGTCCAAATCTCCTATATTCTCCTATATTTCAGGACCAAATCTCCTATATTTTCACCGATCTCCTATATTTTTTGGGTCACTGGTCGCTTGACACCCTGTTATATCACTATATCGATTTGGACTACGAGGATTGACAAAGAATAATCACATATTGCTTATTCACGCACCCCTGAACAATTATTGATACATATTTATATATTCTAGACAACTTAATTGTCGCATTCCATAGAATCTGTGCAGACGACAGCAAGGGATTGAAGGGAGCTGAAAAAGTGATTCTGGTTATAAAGGGTCGATGACTTTTTTGAAACCCTTATAAAGTACATTTACTATTAGGAGTATTTACAAAACTATCGTCATGTGATGCTTAAATGAAACATCGACCATGAGAGCAAAATCGATTTTTAAATGATTCATTTTTAGCCACGGCTTGCGAAGCAAACCGAGGGTTGTGCCGTCACTATGTCGTTGTTTAGTTGGTTAGTTGGTTAGTTGGTTAGTGAGTTATGCTGTTAACATTTTCCCCTTCTTCTCTCTCATTTCTTTACCGATTCTTTTCAAACTGGTTTGGTTCGAATCCTTAGATAGTCCATTCTTCAGGGTGTGCTTTTTGTAGCGATTGAGCTTACGTAAGCAAAACTATAAGCAAAAATGTATTTTTTGACAAATGTAAACAAACTATAAGCACGCCTGCTGATGAGCGATAATAGGGCATCAGCATCGCTGTTGAAGACTGTAGTCACGGTGGTCAACGTAAATGACAAAATCATTGCTACTCACTTTGGAGCACCAGTTGAATGAAAAATGCAATTTTCGGGATGTCTGACTTGCACTGGCTTATTGCATTGTATGACTAGAGAAACCTTGTGTTTATCGCCGGAAAAGTTGGATTTTATAAAGTATGCCAAGTGTTACAGTCCTCCGCCGCCGCGTAAGCATGACTCTTAGGTGATTTTAATGCTGTTTTGATTTTCCCTTTCCTCTCTCTCATTTCTTGACGGATTCTTTTCAAACTTGTATGGTTCTAATCAATACCAGGTGAAGGGGATGTATAGACCACTGAACGATATCCGTCTGTCCGTTGGGCCGTCTATCTAGACACCTTAGGTACAACGGTAGGGACGACTGTAGTGTCGAGATATCGGCTATCCCTCTACGGATTTCGTTTTTCTTTGGCACATGTAAAGAAAATATATTTTCGGGGTTATTTTAAAAATTTATCAAAAATATGAGTTTTGACGATTTTACGAAAAATGCTGAATATGGGACTGATTATTGTGGATTATTGATGGGAGTAATATGGACGGACGATAACTCGGTTATCCTTCAATGGATTTCGATTTCGATTCGCACATTGAAATAATATATATTGGCGATATAAAACAATTTTCCACCAGTAAAAAAAAAACAATACAACCTTAGATTTTACACCACAATTTCTGACGTCCAACTAGAGTAAGGACCAGCAGAACAGTGCAAGATGTGGCACACTGTCCTTGGACAGTCTTGTTGAAATTTTCATGGCAAAATGAATCTCAAAATTCGCTTACAGCAAGCTGAAAAACTGATTCTGTATTCTACTTGAGTCAATATATTTGTTTCAATGGGTTTGTAAGTTCGCCAGAAAAATCGTTTCAACATTCAGTGTCATAATGTCATCTTTCAATGCAAACTTATTTACTAAGAATATGCTTCACACAATTTATTTATAGTTTCTCGCCACAAGTTCTGAATGTGACTCTAATTACCAGCCGAATCAAAATTGTTAATTTACGCGAATTATCGCAAAGAAAACATCTAAATGAGACACATTGAAATATCCGAAAGTTTGTCGATTTTTTTTTTACAATAAATAACATGATAGTTAATCACCCTATTAATAATAACATATAATTATTTGCATGATTTAGCACTGATAAAGCCTAAGAAATACATAGAATAACCATGACGAGCATTCAGCCTTATCGGGATCATGAATTAGATTTTACTGTTTATAACAATAAATCGATTTAAATTGCAATCGAATTATGTTGATAATTTTGATTTACAAATCATTGAAATGCAACGTAGGTGAAACCATAAAATCTGAAAAAATCTCTCAAGTTCAATTTGTTTTAAAATTTCGCATTTTTATGACGTGTGTTTTAATGATAGCACCAATCACTATTTTGCAGTATGTTGTGAATACACTCATTGATTTTAGAATATATTATACTGATGTGATTTTAATGTACATGTATTATATATTTTTTGCAATTTGTGTCTTGTCGTGTTTAATCATGATTGTATCGTATGCAATTGATCGGTTTATGGGAAACATTTGCATTTATTTATTACTTTTCAATGTTTGTGTTTTAGAGCTAGACTATTGGGTTATTCTTATTTTACTTATTATGAAAATATAAATGTATAATGTCAAAACTGAGTTTATATAAAAAAAATACAGATATATCTAATAAATATTCGAACAATTCTCATAACTTAATGTGATTATTGGATTCATTGTTTGTGTTTTTTTTGTTACATATCATCTCAAGATCAATCCCATTTCCAAATCTAATTATAATCTAAATATTTGAAAGTATTATTCCATTGTTCCTTTTGCATATTCAAATGAAACGGGAAATCATCTATGGCTGGGCCCGAGTTATGGACAATTCGCGACTTGACAAATTCGCGACTGGTCAATTCGCGACTTTTGCCAATTTTCATTTTGGTCAATTCGCGACTCTCACTTTGGTCAATTCGCGACTTCCATTTTGGACGATTCGCGACTTTTTTTGTCGCGAATCGTCCAAAATAATAGCTTTCAGAATTTTAACTATTTTAATGTAAATTTGTTTGTTATTTTTTAACCAAAGCAAAATTAAATTTCCCAAATGACGGCGAACAACTATTACAGAATTATTAGAGAAGTTAAACTTCGAAATATATGCAAATACTATTATAAGTGAGACTTTTTTGCTCCATGTCGCTGAGTAGACCTATGTTTGTTCATTCAGTGACACAAATTGCAATTGAGTTTGGCAACATATCACTAAGAGATTTGACGTAAGCAATGAAACCACTAAATTTTACTTTGATGTGATAACCAGGTTGTGGGTGTCATTACCACTAATTGTAATTTAATATAGATGAAAGCTTGATGCATTACAGATAAGATCATGTTCACATGTAATAGCAATTGAAAATATTGGTCTAAATATTAAGAGACAATCTAGATTTTAAGTTAAATAGTCACGGAGATAGAATAATAAACACTTAATTTCAAATCAAAAAATCAAATCATAGCGCGATTTTTTTTTGTCTAAATAATTTCGAAATACACCATTTCTTACTTTACTTTAAAAAATGCATTTTGAATAAAAAAGTCACGAATTGACCAAATTGAAAGTCGCGAATCA
>LQRL01011506.1:58234-70665 GCA_001703475.1 Hydroides elegans | reverse complement strand
CACCCAGGCCCAGTAACAGACCCAATCGAAATAGTTGCCGCTCGACCACGCTGTCTGGTCTATATAAAAGGAAAGGAAATTCAGATGGATATAATAAATGTATGGATTGATGTCTTATGGCCCGGATTCCAGTTGCTGTAGCCGCTGACCTCGACTGACCCCACCCAGGCCCAGTAAGAGACCCAATAGAAGTAGTTTCCGCTCGACCACGCTGTCTGACCTATATAAAGTAATAGCCTTTGGTATGTATATTACTTAGATCGATGTGACTTGGTGCGAAAGAATAGGTAAATGGGTTGAAACAGGATTCAAACGCCAAGTAGTTGGTCCACGGGAAGTAGTTGCCGCTCAACCAGGCATTCTCGCCTAATAAAGAACGGGTACGTACAACAAATTATTAAATATAGGTGTTATAAGATGGAGGGGTTCAGGGGTAATGAAGGCAGAATAATAGTTGCTTACTTATCCTAAGAAAGATAATATCTCAAATATCTTCTTGGTACATTAATGCACGTTACCATCAATGTGCGCTTTCATGTAATACATACTTATAGTATGGCAGTAAGTCTGATACAAGCCAACTTATATTTATTATATACTAAACGAATGACGCTTCAGTGAAACATGGGTATGTGAAACGCTCATTTGAGGAACATATCCTCCAAAACAACAAACCTTCATTTATGGACGTGATCAAGTTGTTGGTTTCCTCATTATAAACGGACGCCGGTCTGCCGTTGTTGTATGCCACTGAGTTGCAGATCTGGAAGGCGTCGAACATAGCCATGGGTTCCTCAAGGAGCTCGTAGCAATGGTCGTGGTTGCAGGCCGCTGCAAATAAAGTGCGAATTAATCATTATGAAATATGTTCAAAATAAAAATAGTTGTAGATATTTTTATATGAAGATAGTCATATAATTTGATTCATGTTCTAATATGCTTATATCACATTGACGATTGTAAAATTTACTTTATAAAATCATACTTTTGTCTGAATCCTAAACTCAGATTCGATCATGCATTGAAACTGTATTTTTCATTAAAAAATTTGCACATTTTAAAATGCTTTTTCAAGTTTTATAAGAATTGAAGAAGGTCTATAATATTTTTTTGGTATAATATATAATACAACGCTGTATATACCGGGCGAGAATTCAAGAGGGAGTGGGCGAGGCGAGTAATTCCCTCCCTTAAATATGCGTTTATTATACAACTATTGTCATATCCAAAACTCACCCTCGCAGTGATCCTTGCCGAATCCATCAGCGAATACTAACTATTTCCTAAACACCTTGTATGCATGGGCTCCAGATTTCGGAAGTTAGCTTCATAATACTAGAAACATATTTGTTTGCCTTTTTGTCACTCACCCTCGCAGTGTTCCTTGCCAAATCCCTCTGCGCATGCGCACGTGTATCCGCCCACGTGGTCGACGCACGTGGCGCCGTTCAGGCAGGGCGAGGAAGAACACTCATCGACGTTCACTGTGAATCGTTAATGAAAGAGGTTATATACTAAAAGGGTGTACTTAAAAGACACATATTTAAAATGATGCTACTTTTGTCATCAAATATTAGTGTTGACGACGATGAGGGAAAAGTAGGACCGGGCAGATGAGGGGGATCGTCAAATAATATAATAATACTTCATATGTTTTAGGAAAAGATGGGAATTTATTGCCCGCGGGAAGTGGAATGCGCAGACCGAAGGCGCAGCCTGAGGTCTGCCAATTCCACTTCACAAGGGCAATAAATTCCCATCTTTTCCTAAAACATATGAAGTATTATTTTATTACATGTTTTTAACCAATTTATTTGATCAAAATGTTATTTTTATTCATGCAAAAGATATTCGATCGAAATGGTTATTCATTCGGTTAAACCAAACGACGCATGTCTATTTAATGATGTCACTAATGTGCAAACAAAAAAGTTCTTCATTTTTCTGTTATGGAGTATTAACTTAACTTTAGAATTTCAAATACTGTTCATAGTATTACCTCATATATGTGTAATCAATATCTACAATGTTTTCAGCAAATAAATATCAAACAAACTTTTTATTTTCAAAAATGCGTTCGCGTATTGATTTATCATAGCATGCCGTTTAATGAATGAACAACACACGTGACGCAATATCGCAAACAATTCGTAGTAAAAACACGTGCTTTCTGGGCGTGGTTTGTTATTGTTTATGTATGACGCAACAACTGGAAAAATACCGAAATTTATTGCCCGCAAATTTTCACTATGTTTATTACCAACACAATCCGGCAGACATGTAATAAAATTGGATATTGAACGTGTTATTTCAAATGTCCGAAAAGAACAACTCATATAATTATCACCTGTTTCGAATTCACAAAGCGGAAGCGCCAACTGATCACACTCCTCAGCAACCCAATCATCTCCACTATGCCAACGAGTCGCGCGAAGACAAGTTTGGGAGCCAGTCTGAAGGTCGCTGCTCGGGGACCAGTTTGTGTAACTCAGGGCACTTCCGGATGTCTGCCATTGCCAACTTCCTGAGGCAAAGTTGCCGTCGGTCCAGTAACCGTATGCTGAAAGGTCGACACAAAGTCTAGTATTATAATGATTAGTTTAAGTTTTACATAAGTATTTTATACTATGTTGTGACAGATAATGTTCAGTTGTTTACCAGTATGATTAGCGTACAAGCAATTACTAAATATTAAGCATACATGTAGATTTGTTAATAGTTTGCATAAACTTACAGCAGCCATAGATCTCCCATCTAAGGGCGATGCTCCCAAACCAGCGTTTCGGGTGCAGTCGCACATATCTCGCCATCAGGGGCTCGTCTGCAAAAGTAAATTATGAAAAATAAATGGTAGCCCGGATATTCGTTTTCGATCGTTATAGCATTATACAATATTATTTACGGATTGATGGCTTTAAAAAAAAGTTGATAATGTTAAGAAATTCCTGAATCCATTAAAATAATCGTGACAATTTAAACTAAGATGTAAATTGGTTTCAAACTGTAATAGAATGGGACTAAATTATGATAATAATAGGGAAATATTAAATAAATTGCAAAATGCACTAATACAAAATGTTAACCTTTTGCGGTTGTAAACAAGTAAATACAACGAATTGCAATATGAGTTGCTTACCAAACATATTCTCTGCAACTGAATTTTGATCGATATTGGCAGGAAACAAATGCATATTCCCATCCGTCGATGTCACTTCTTCAAAAGTCATTCCATCCATGCTGGTTTCAAGGGTGTACGAACTGACCCAGTACTCGTGATAAGCGCTGCCCTGTGTCGCTATTTTCAGCACTTTGTAGGTCATTTGAAGGTCAGCCTGGATCCATTGGTCAAGGTCGTCACTTCCGGCAATCCATGAGCCCTCATTTCCCTATAAGATAATTATATAAAATAAATAACACATGGTGTACCCTACTTTACATACACGTGTCTATCAGCGTATAAATAAGGGTATATTTAAGTTGTAAATGGTAATTTGAGTGTAGAAAACGAGCATTTAAATCGAATTATGCTTATAAACAGTTTTGTATAAATCTAGAAGAACAATTAGGCAAGGGCGCGTTCATCCGCTCCGAAAAAGTTCAAAACACACATTTTGCGCTTTAAACTTGAAGCAATATTTGTTTAAAACATAATAGGTCTTCCCTTCTGTTCACCCAGAATGATGCGCTTTTATTTCGGGTGAACGCGCCTTAATGGTAAATATAGCAAACATCAAATCTTTTAAGAGCTTTTAATATATATTTCTTTAAAAACATCATAGATATCATGCACCAAACTACACACCTTACCCTTAATTTAATTGTACAAACTCACCGTATTCTGATCTGGGTCATAGGCAAGGTGTAGTGTCGAGTGCTCTGCGCCCGTTAGACGCCCGTTACTCGAAGATGCGGTGACGCCTTCGATATCAATAAGGGCCGACCCGCCTGAGGCCTCGCATGATAGGGCTGGATGGGTGATATAAATATAAAATAAATATTGATAAGGCAAAGACCAAAGGGATTCTATCCGACGCACGGTTATTATCGCGGAGGGAGTATGTATTATCAAAACTTCAGTAAATACTCTTTCAGAGTCATTTGAAAGGTCATATTGCCATGTGATAAGGTGTATATGCTTTGTCGTAGGTACGAGTTTATATCAATACGTTTAAATTATTATTTAATTAAGTTATAAGTAATGTTTTTATTTTGGACATAAATAGTTTAAAATGTATACCTTCATGTTGAACGGCAATTTCACAAACATGCAGTTGTTCCTGCCAGCCATCCAGCTGTATACTCACATATCTGGAACCAAATCATTAAGTGATTAACACGACCAAGATCATTCAAGGCGCGTTCACTCGAACAAAAAACGCATAATCTGGTCGAGCAGAAGGGAATAACTACTTTGTTTTTACCCAAATGAAGCATCTAATTTAAAGTGCAAATGTGTGTTTTGAGCTTTTTACGGAGCGGGTGAACTTACTTTTTGAGTCGGACATTTTGATAAAAAACAATAGCATTTAAAACTGCTCTACATATTTTATATTGTATACTTATATAATATTCACGTCCATTAAAACCACCCTATTCGCTTAACATTCAAGATAAAGACCATGTATACATAGTCTCTACCTGCCAACGGTGGGCTGATCACACTCAAAGTAATCTCCCTCGTCCCCGTCGTCCACCGGGTCAACTTGGTTCCTGCAGAGTCGTCGGTCGCTCGAGGCCGAAGGGTCGTGTGTGTCGCCCAAAGCCCAGATGTTGAAGTTCTCTAGGGTTGAAGCTGCGAAAAAGAGCAAATTAATTAAATAGAAAAAATATCATGATTTATGTATTTTCATCGGGTTGTTACGACTCTATAAAACGGCATTTTTCTACCATGTTTTCCTCCCATTCTTTTTTAATTATATATATAATACTATTTTAAATATTCAATTATTATAGAGTGACAAAATAAAGAATTATATATATCATAACATATCTCATTAACATATACAACTTTGAGCCAGAAAATATATAATTTTTTAATTTTGAACTTTTCTAAATCTATCAACAAAAACACACATACAGCAACACGTAGCCCGCTGGAAAACCGCCACCGAGTATACAGTCCTCATCTCGCCCAGATCAACGCTCCACCATGCGTCCATGTCGCTATTGGTGACCGCGCATGCGCCCATTCCGTCTAAGGCCATTTCCGGTTCCGCGTTGGCAGAGGTTGAGGATTGCCATGTGGGATGGTCCATTAAGGAGGCTGAACGAAAAAAAAAAACGTTATGTATTATGAATTAACAAGGATGTATTAAAATAGTTACGTGTTTTAATCTGGCTTGAGCAATGAGGAATGCTGAATAAAAATTGGTGTTTCAAGGTTGAATCTCCGAAAATCAAACCTGCTTTAAGGAAAAACTTCAAATAACCATGATTTGTTTTTCAGAATAGTGAACGTGGTATCAACGTGGCTTGGCTTATCAAGGAGGTCGAGCGACAGAAAATAGGGAATGCAAAATACATTTTGAATGCGTTTTTTTTTGTTTTATACATCAAGTATTAGTCCGGAAATATTAATTTATGACATTATTCGGCACTGTCGAGGCAAATATATTTCTGACTTCTAATTCAGTGAGGATCTAGTTAGAATAAATACCATACTTAACGTTTAAAATCAGTAAATCTAACCTTTTTAACCTTCTCGATATCTTAATACTAACTTTGAACCCTTTTGGCGCTCATACTTTTTCAAATTCACATTTCCTACTCACGACATCCAATGACTTGCCACCTCAGCGACATATGCCCGTGCCACTGGAACGGATAGAGTCGAATGGTGTGGCCCAAAATCGGTCGGTCGAACAGATTGGTCACTGGCGTATGGCGATCACTGTTCCCTGTGAACCGCCTTTCTTCCAGTCGGTTGACGGCTGGGTTAGTCCAGAGAATTTGGGCCCAGTCGGTATCAGCCTCGAGATTCAGGAATACTGGGCGAGCATAAATGTGCATGATTAATTTAGTATACAGGCTTCATGTTACTCATAGTTTGGTTTGTAATACTGTGGTAACACAAAATAACAATAGTTTTCATATAAGCGTTGTTTTTACGTAAGTTCCATGTAAATCCAAAAAAAAAAAACGACAAATCACGTTAAGGGAAAAGGTAAAATTAACGATAAAACTTGTCCATCGCAGAATAAAATTCGGGGTTTAAAAATTATTTATATGTAGATATTGAGTGTTCGGGTGTGGATACATTAGAAGTGTTCATGCGTTTATTTCCAAACAAACCTGTCTTCCAATGTACTCCTAACTGAAAACCGAAACCAACGAGCCACTAGATAGCTTTTTACCGTTTTCTTACCGATTTTTGAGTTTTACATAAGGAATACATTGGAAGACAGGTTTGTCAGGAAATGTAAGCAGGAAAACGCTTCCAATGTGGCCAGTCCTTTATATAATTGCTGCTATTAAGGGATATAAATCATTTGATATAAATCTTAACAACGTACATAAATAGAATTCGGAGATCCACTCGTCCGCATCCGCCCGTCCTTGCGTCACGACGCCCTCCATGAAAACAGCGCGACCGAAGTAAGCCTGGAAAATTAAAAGCTAATTGTATAATATGATGGAAATATATCAATTGGAAGCGTAATTACAACAACATTTTCTAATATAAGAATTGGTAACATATTCATTTCTGTTTGATGTGACATCTATCTAATATTATTTACATCTAAAAAATCCCGTCATCATGACATCATCGAGCAAAATGTTGGAGAAACATAAATCCAGAATAGAAAACAAAACATAGAACTATGCACACTGATACCTGTATCCATTGATCGTTTTGGTCATCCGAAAATGCTCTCCAGCCTCCATACATGTGATGCTCAGCCCATCCGTCGTCGAACATCGTATGCAGTAGCGAGCGGTCTGGTCTCGTTCCGGTCTCGTAATAGGACTCGGCCGAGAGAACTGTGTCGTCACTGATTAGATGCTGGTTGCAGCGCGCTTTGTCTGTAACAGGATGAGAAGGTGCTTGGCTTTGAGTAATTGATTATGATTTATATTTTTCGCGATTTAAGATGAATCAAATATGGAGGTATTGATTAACGAAATCTCGGGATTAACTACATTATTTAATATAATTGTTGAAGTGAATGATTGATAGTGCAAATTTGAATGTGTTTAAGTAAATTGATTTAATAAATAAACTTATTAGTTACTCAAAAAGCTACCTCAACGCTGGTTTCTTTTCTGAAATCAGGAAGCCTTTTGATTTCCCATAAGAAATGAATTGAGAAATACATGGGATCACAGGATTCGTTAGAAAATAAAAGCAAGTAAAAGCTTTGAATGCGGCCAGGCCCTAATGACATCATTCAAACATATAACTCTGACCCTTAGGGTGTGGCCACATTGATCAAACCAACCTTTAAACCTAGCTTCAAGCCACTTAAGGTCGGGGTGTCAATGCTACGAAAATACGTTTGGTTTAAAATACCTTTAAACCATGCTTCAAACCACCTCAAACCTTATGTAATATCTCCATTTACACAAGTTTAAAGTTGGTTTGAAGGTGGTTTGAAGGTGGTTTGAAGGTGATTCAATTTAATTAAATTCGTTACTGTCGTCATGATTGGTTTCAAGCTTGGTTTGAAGGTTAGTTTGATCAATGTGGCCACGCCCTTACCCATGGCGGTTGCCGGTATCAGAGCTGAGCGGAGAACATAGGCATCATGCGAAGTCCTAGACGTCAGTGAGGGTTCAAAGGTCACGTCGTCGCAGTTGGATTTGAGCCAACACTGCATTTTGAGACCATTATATTCCGCGGCCACGCAGTTCTCAGTGCTGAATGAAATGCATAATATATTAAATAGGACATTTTCGTATGCATTTTTAAAGAGACAACCTAATCACTCATGAACTCACTCATTGATTCTTGTGCGTATTTTTGATGAAAACAGGATCAACCTATGTATCAGTTGGAATATAATATTAAATATCAAAGTTTTAATCGGAAATAGGCACTAGAATCAATGAGTAATAAGGTTGTCTCTTTAAAAATGCATATGAAAATGTCCTTGTAAGATGTATGCTAATTGTGATTAATTTCTAAATTTAGGTAACAGGAACCTCGCTCTGTGGCCTTAAATGTCAATTATTCATAAATCATGTATATTCACAAATCATGTATGTTGTTTAGAAGCCCGAAATTAAACATATCGGCAATAAACTTATTTTATGATATTCGACACATTACCTCAGACAAAGTCTCAGGCAACTTTCAGCATCCGATTCTCTAGCAAACGGAATCAAATCGTTGCCCCCGCAGTGACTCGAAACTAATTTGCGAAATAGCTCGAAAGCTGAAAATTTTAATAATGAAAGCTAATGTACAATAATATATTGGCACATATGATTATATCAATGTTTTATTTTATTACTTACTCACTTTGGTATTTTTTTTTTGGAATCAAGATAGACATATAGTGATAGTAGTTGCAAGCTTAACTATATTTATCTAACAATATATCGTCTATTATTATTGTGAAAATGCAATACACACTTTATTTATATTTGAATGAATAATAAACCCACATTTTCAATTTTCAAACTAACAGCTTTTTTTATTTCTTTGTATTCTATGTAATTCCAAAATTAAATATTATACTTTACTAATATTTGATTTAATTTGTCCATCTTATGAAACACCGCTCAACTTGATAAAGACTCATATATTCAGATTGAAATCAGCTTGAAATATATGACTTGATTAATCATTCTTACGTTGAGGTTGAAACATAGCATCCTCTTCTTCCTCCATGCTCCCAATTTCCACCAGTTGACCGCCGGCAGCTTCGCAACTGGCTCGAGCTTGATTCCGGGTAAGCGGTTGTTGGCCGATCGAATAGCAAGAGTTGCCGTGGTGCAGGTTGCAAATGGCTGTCAGTAGAATTTTTTTAGATTTTTTTTTTAGAAAAAATACACTTATAAAATGTGTTTAATGAATTGTTGTATGTACCATGTGTCATTTCATGGTCACTGCTGAGATCTCTTTTTGAGAGCGTGTGTATTATGTTGAATTTATATACATATATATAAAAATATACATGATTTTGTATTTTCAGTTGTTAAAACTGAAAGCGAAATAGCTACACCGAAAATGTTAGTGTTTTTTATTTTGCTTGCTATGTATTATGGGCAATAAAGCAGCATTTCTTCCATGTCGACAAGCAAAAGAAAAATCTCATTTTATTTGATTGTTCCATATTTAGACTTCCGTTCGTTTCAAATAAACCAATTGAGACTATTACGTATTTCGAAGACAGGCATAGTTGTCGTTGGCATGGTTGTCACGGTGGTCGTTTCCATCTGAGTGGTCGTCATGGGATCCGACGTCGTAGTTACATCGGCTGTAGACGTTGGATCGTGGGCTTCTGTTGAAAGCATTGTGCTGCTGATATAAGGAAACAAACCATATGTAATATACATTTTAAATCTAATTGAATGCTTGCTTTATTGTTATAACGACGATTATATTTATATATATAGGATAGGACCGACTCAATTTCATATCATTATGATATAAGGGTCATAATCCAGAAAAGTTATCGATCAAGGTACAGGGAGAAGTAGTTAATGACAAAGCCCAAATAATGCGAGCATTACATTTCCCCTATCACGGGAGTCAACTACTACTTTGTTAACTTATCTGATGATTTTTATTCCTATCATTGCATGAGACACGGTTGTTACTGACGGATAGTACTAACAGTTATCTTGCCGAAGAAATATCAATCCGTTTCATGTCCCGACCTTGAGAGTAAAATAAAACATGGTATCCATATATCTCGGGAGTCCTCCGACTCATTAAAGGGTATGCGCCCTACCTCGTTTCTGGTCCAGTTGTCGACTCTGCTCCGGTTGATGCGAAATGAAGAAGAGGGTCGGCTGTCGTTTGTCCAACAGGTAAAATGCCGTAATCTAGATGTGTATAAAAAGCATATTTGTGACTGAGTTGTTGTTACAGGTAGAATTTATATACATTATTTAAAGATAACTTTTTAGCATATATGGGTATAGATAGATAAATGTACGGGATATAGCTTTTAAAACATATTTCAGAAACGATTATTTTTTTGGGAAAAATTAGTTCGAAACAAAATGGTTTAGCCAGAAATATAATCGATGTAATAAGATATTCTGACAAATAATCACGCGATATGTAAAATCGAAGGATCGTCTATATAAACGATAAAATTTATCATTATATATAAAGTGCATAAACGTTAGTGACTTATACAGACGAACTTCCGTTTGTGTAACATTCAAGGCAATGAAGTAATTAGGGAAACATGAATATTTAAAATGCAAGAGACTGCAATTCGAAATTGTGGTTTTAGGGATCGGTTAACATGTAATTAGCTTTTTAAAAATTGATATGTTATTTCGAATAGGTATTCAATGGGACACAGGACCGCAACACATTAATCTTTAATTTGCAATTACAACGAAATAATACACCTAAGCAAAACTAAATGAAAATCTACTTTTCATGTTTCATTAACATTCAGCATTCAGTTAAAATATATATTGCATGAATTCGAATGATTTTGTACTCGTTAAAAACATTTTCTTTACTTTTGAGATTTCTTGACATGGCTCACAATTTAGTAAATTTAATTGAAATTTTGAATCCCAGAAAATTGGCAATTCAAACTTACACTTTGGATAATGTGTGAGCACTTTAAAAAACTAAATCAAGTCGTATGACCCTACCAATTCAGCAAATCATAAAATGTATCATATACATGTACATGCATGTTACTTTGAGCAGTGATATGTTTTAAACAGTCACTCACTAGGGTCACACTCGGGCACACTGGGGTTCTCGAGGCAGTAGTTTGGACACCACTCTTCCTGGGCGACGCACGTGATTCCATCTGAGCAGAGGGTTTGCAGGCAGCCGGGATCTTGGGTTGACATGGCAACGGTCGTTGTGGTCTTCGGGTATTTCCATTCACCTGCATGAATGAAAAGGTGTTTTATACATGTTGAGAAATTATTTCTTTGCTCACTCACTCAAGTACTCACTCTATCCAATGCACAATAATATGTCCCTTATTAATTTCTCCTGTACCTTTATGTCTACCTCCCATCAATCTGCACTTCGCGCTCGCATTCCCGCTGCCGCTCCAATTTTAACGTTCTTTACATTCCTTTACATTTCCTACCTAAATCGCTCCCTCCTCATGCACACGCCCTTTATCCCCTTTGACTCAATCCCGCCCGCCCCCTCTAATAGATTTTCTTGTACACAATAAACTTAATGGTCACACTCACAGTCGCGCATAAGCATAAGGATAATGGCCCCGAAGCACACGAACAGAATAAGGAGCACAGCCACAACGATGATGCACATGATCAGAAACATCGTGATGTCGTCTTCTCTGTCTTCCTCTTCATCCTTAGCAACGATCACCATGACGTCGGCCGCGCTTTTCTCTGATGGTGAAATATATA
Organism: Hydroides elegans; assembly: GCA_001703475.1. NCBI lineage: Eukaryota > Metazoa > Annelida > Polychaeta > Sabellida > Serpulidae > Hydroides > Hydroides elegans. Next base: position 59,133 of record LQRL01011506.1, on the reverse strand, counting down.
TTGATATATGCGAAAAAAGTGGTCATACCTTTTGATATACCGAGCTGTTCATGATACCGGTGAGAAAGCTATAACCGTGAAATTCGAACACTTTACAATTATAATCCATTTGCGATCTACTAGCAGAAATCTGAGGGTAATACACATACAAATATGAATTGACTAAGGGGAGAAATGACGAATTTCCTTAAGAGATTTTAGCTCTAAAGAGCCCGTCTAAATGGATGAAAAATCTGCAAGGCCGATATTGAAACATAGAAATTGATGGTATAATAATGCATCAAAATATATGCGTTAGAAAATTACCTTTGCCTTATAAAGGCATAGGGCCTATATCAATATTCAACATTTCATCTAAAACCAACAAATTTCATCTCACCCGTTCATGCAGGTGTCGGCGTCGGACTTGGTCTCTTCTCAATCGGCGGCAACTATTCTCCTTTGTTTAACATACATATACATTTGTAAGATCTCGATAATTCATTGAACGAATTATATATAACACCGAATATATTATTTAGCCACTCACCTGTCCATGCCGGCGTCGGCGTCGGACTCGGCCTCTTCTCCTCCAAAGCAGGCTCCTCCTCAGGTTCGGGCGTAGGCGTCTTTTCCGGTTCCGCTTCTTCGGCCGGTTCTAGCTCGGGCTCCGGGCCGTCCTCAAAGTCGGAATCCACTTCCGGTTCAGGGGTTGGGTCCTTAGGGGGAGGGGGTGTTGGTTCTTTTGGAGGAGGGGGTGTGGGTTCCTTCTGGGTTTCGGGAGCGGTCTTGGTTGTAGGAGGTGGCGGAGGTGGTTTCCTGGTCAATGAAATAATGTCATACTGTACATAACTGAGGTTTAATGTTACCATTCGGTACTGCAAGAAATTACCTACGTGTGATAACCAACATCTTATTTT
>LQRL01011506.1:2961-52115 GCA_001703475.1 Hydroides elegans | reverse complement strand
GGCTGCTGCGATCAGCAATTAAAAAAAAAAAAAAAAAACCGCTGTTGGGCCGTGCGGGCACATGACCGCACGACCGGTCGTAAGATTAGCTTTAGACTATTGGCCGGTTGCAGTTCACGGTGTTTGCCCAAAGCAGCGCTTGAGTAATGCTTTATGATATTATAATATAATACAATACCGCTTTATTCACTTCACACCTTTTGTTTTGACAGATTTCCTATTAAAAATTCATATTAAAGAAATATATTCCTTTGTATATAACTCAACTTTTTATGGTTCGTTTATTCTCAATGCCCCCTGCGCCTATACATTGTTCCATGTATTGATACACCTGAACGCACGTATCAGTTCGCTAAGAGCTACTAGATCCATAATTTAAAGATGCCCCGCATTTAACAATCAACGTTAACACCCTGATGCTTTCATATGGATCGATGGAAATAATACACGAGCATCAATGACTTGTATCAATCCATGAACCCATTAGTAAATAGCTATCTGTAAATGAGTGAGCATTGTCTGGCGACGCATCTTCCTATTTATAATTTATGTGTTATATAGCAATATATTCTCTAAAAGATAAAATACAAACCCAATATCAAATTTCAAATTAAATATTATTATATATACACATCTAAATTTCGATGATTTTCTAAAAATGTAATTATGCTATCAAACATTCAAACGTATTTGATATTATGGATAGTTGCCTTATTGGTGAATGGAATATTCGGTTGCTGGAGTAAGGACTTTAAACGAGGATCTGACTTGTTGGCAAACATAGACACTTGGGGTCTTAGCATCGCTTACTTTCAGACTCACACATGCCAACCTGCGGCGTCGGGCAGTGAACGGTAAGTTACATTTAATTTATGAACTTAAGTTCAGGTTATAGTCCACTCGGCAAGGATTCTCCAAATATATGTCAATCGGACGTGGCGTTATAAGGAAGCTCTACTTAGGGACCGTATGAATGTACTCCGGACATCCGTTTACGTGCCAGCGTCCGATCAACGAAATTCTTACGACCGACCCGAAAACGTCTTTTTTACGCCCAGAACGAAAAGCGACGTCCGGAACACGTTCATTTTGGCCAAAAGTAGGGTATCTTCTCAACGTCATTTAAGGTCTTGCCGAGTGGGAAGAATTATAAAGAGGCTTCTAGCGAAGCAATTATTCATGGTTTGTTAAATGATCTGTTAGATAAATTCCAATTGTTTAGAACTGAAACCTGACAATCTTAATATTTTCCGTTAACGGTCGCCGTCGCCAGCAGAATATGCATTGAACATTGGGCATTCGAAAATAGCAAACAAAAAAATCCAATAGATTTACGCAAAAAGAAAAAAAAACATTAAATATTGGTTGGTGTTTAACAGGTTATCCTGGTTAGACTGCTACCAACAATGCAGCACAATATTACCGGACTGTTCGGCATTTGGTTGGTTTCATTCTGAGTGCTACGTTTGTGAATCATCTACTGGTAGCGACGTGATACCAACAGCATATTGGGAGTCGATTTACATTTGGCGATCCTACCTCAACTCCATTTCAATTCAGGGTAATTGTAGTATCATATCTTCCCGAAAAACACTTTTAAACTCTAAAACAATTTACATTTTGACATGATTTCACGAGCTGTAATCTATTTGTAACGGTGCTCGGCCTTAGGTCCCGAAGATCAAAAGTGTGGCGAAACTTTTGACCTAGCATAAAAATATCACCGGGCCTTTGACATTCGGGGCTTCAGCCTATGGGGTTGTGGCTCTAAACCATTCATAGCGATCACTGTCCTTATCTATAATTTAACAGGGCAACATTGACAAAGCTTTACAAAAAAAAAAACACGAATCGCCGTCGCTCCGAGAGTGGATAACAAGCGCGGATTTAGAGGGGGCGCACCCGGCGCACGCCCCCTGTTCGCCCTTATATGTAAGACCAAAAACTAAATTTGCGTCCCCCGGTTCAGTCTGATAATTTATACTGCTTGCGCCCCCGGTTCAACATTTTCTGGATCCGCGCCTGATAGGCCCATAAACTGTTGTTGCATATCAATTTTTAATGTTTTTAGACGTGAATGAATGCGACCATGATCCATGCAATAACGGAGCTATTTGCCAAGATGAAGAACAAGGATACACATGCCTTTGTACATCAGCATATATGGGTCAACATTGCGGATTAGGTGAGAATAATTACAGCATTCGCAGCTCATCTTTAACCTTATTAAGTTCCCATTTTTATGGTAAGGGTCCGTGCGTGCTGAAATGGTTATGCGATGCTGCAAACTGAAATGTAATATAGTTAAACAAATATCACAGGCTTTACTTCTTTGAATTTCGTAGTATCCCAGAAAAAAAATCCGCAAGCACGTGACATTTCCAATATACGTAGATTTTATAGATAAGGTTATATAGTTACAAGTCCTGTGCCGAGACTAGGTTGTGAATAAATGTCGACATGAGATGTTGATGTTGACTTTAGGGGACGATTAATCCTTTCTTTATATTTTAAAGTTTTCAATTTACTTAAAAATGGTGTTTGAAAGCCTACCATAAAATATAAAAGTAACGTATGCAAAAAGATTCGACCATAAAACTTAAACAAGATTTTATCAATGAAGTATTAATTGTTTATTTTAAAGTGAAACCAAATTGCAACACAGACATAGGAAGTTGCTACCATTTCTCTGACACCAAGATGAGCGTAGCTGCGGGCAACACATATTGCGACGACAATGGATTCTACTTGGTGTCCGTAGACTCCATGCAAGAGTTCGAGTTTATTCGAGGATTGATATCAGAATGTATGTATAACACAAACTTGCTATGCGGAACTATTTTTGTGATTGCATATCTTACAAAATGAAAACGAAAGTAGGTTGATATATTAGTTTCGGATAAATAAAACACTAAAATAGTCATTTATTAATGAAATAAAGTATAAACAATCGACATATGTTTATTATATAAGTGATCCGTGTGATATATTTTTTATCACATTTATCAAATAAATAGTATACTATCCATGTATTTCCAAAACATAAACAGATATGTAAATAATGTGTGATGACACTTAAAATTCAAAGGTTCCAATTCGGATGTATTTAAGTGTTGCTTCTGGACAGCAGGAGTCACACACTCATTAAGCGATGCCCAGATCCGTTCCAACTACAATCAACAGGTGAATTAAGGATGGATATAAAAAAAAATTGAGATAACTTAACATAACAATTTAACTATTTTAGATGGAAATGTTACTGGCAATTTTCTAAAAATTGAAAAGCATGTTATATGCTATATCATAGGTGATGTAATATGATGACTTTATTACTTTAGGATTACTTTTTATTACTTTATTCTTTCATTTCAAATTGTGTTTAAGTATTCACATTGTTTTTAACACACCATACAATAAGCTAACCATGTTCATAGTTATTTAAGAAAACCATATTAATCAAGATATGAATTTATTATTTTCCCCTCAGATATACACGGAAACCGAGTGGTGGGCCCCAACCCAGCCTTCATCTGGCGTGGACAAATGCATTTTCTTCTACATAACCGATGATTTCTATTTTCATGACGGCAATTGTGGAACTGCAGTTACAGTGATATGCGAAGAAAATATAATCAACTTTTAATCAGTAACTTAAATATATATATAGAATGACGCAGAGGTTTGAAAAAAAATGTATAAACATATATGCACAATCGAGCAAACTATTAACAGTTCTTTGAGTAATCGTAAGGAAAACAAAAACTAAGAAAAGTTAAAAGGTACACAACATCATTTGATAATTATGATTATTGTCAGTCTCATGGATAACGATAACATTACTAATGGAACAACGAAAGGTTATGAAATTTGAATGTTTGGTAGTAGCCAAATATACATGTAGTTTGTGATAATGAGCAAAGATAAATATACATTAGTATCCTTCTTATAAACGATATCGTAATTATTCAATCATAATCCTTAATAGGAGTAGATGACATCAAGTCAATAGTTTACAATATTAGTAACAACTTTGTTCTGTTGCTTTATTTATATTGTTGCTAATTGCCACCAATTGAAATTGAAAATGACAATATTAGCTTTACAGATATGAAAAGCACTGAAATAATATATGAGCCAACCTTAAGAAAATTATGAGTAAAAAGTGTTTGGTTAAACCACGTAGCTATTGATATAGAGCAAATAGAAACTGTTATCCTAATGCATTTTTGTAGACGCAGATAAACCAGAGTGGTAGTGATTACAGCCTGGGTTTCAGATAAGGGATACCTAATTAGGGTTCTGTGTCATTTTCAGTGCGATTTGGCATAACATATAGTACTGGAAACAACAGTTGATACAATTTACTATTTATTGTCAAATTTGGAGTGATTCGGGAAATAACATGTTGTGCTATCTGTCTGTCCCATTTCGCAACACTTATTGGTGGATTGCATTCATTCAATTTTTAAATTTGCCTTTTTTATACGGTTGATGATTCGTTTTATATGTTATAACCTTATGTGTTATTTATTATGCATCATTGTATGCTTTTTGGCTGTCATTTTCCGCCAAATTGGGTGTTTTATTGCCAGCATTAAGCAATGGTTTGATGTGTTATATACATTTGAATATACTAAAGCACGTTACGCTTCGTGAAAAAGGCCTTATTTCATTTTGTATAATCTTTGCGAACATTCAAAGCCTGAATCATATGCAAAATTACATTTTTATACCCTGCTGAAAAATGAAGAGAACCATAGTTTAAGCTCCCAAAATAATTGTATTGCCATTTTGACCTATGTTGCCACATTTGGGGCCATTTTGACCCGATACCGTTTGCCTTCATACACCAGACACAAGTGGACTACACAGGGATAGTATCAGTAAACTGTTGGCAAAACACATAAACTAATAAGAACCATGGATATATTTTTGTGGTATTTTTTCTTATTGTAACCTTGAGGCAGGCTTATGATATCCATAAACCACCTTTGCGATTTCCATGCAAAACTGATTTGCTTTCGATTTTAAACCTGTATTGTTAAGCTATAACATAAATATATTAGTATTATATCACATCACAATATTACAATGCAAATATATTCATCACTATATACATTTTCTAAAATAAAAAGTTGATTATTTTCACTTAATTACTTTTTAATTATGTTAAATGTTAATTATGTTAAATTTTAATTATGTTAAATCACATGCTGAAAGTGAATAGAACAAAAAAAATTGGAGCAATTATGCTGTTTATAATTTCCTAAAAAATATTTGAATAAAATCAGCATCACATCATTAGATGTCCAAGCATCTGCCATATTGCAAAGTATAATATTCTTTTTCTGATGATTCAAGTCTGATCATTGACATGTAAGAATGATGATGTAAATGCTTGGAATAAATCCAGGTCTATACCCCGAGGAAAACAGTACAGAGGCATAAACCGTTGCTAATTGTCAAGCATATCTATTACAAATCAGTAATTTTTCTTCAAAAAGATGCAAAACAAAAGTCCAATAAAAACGCTATATATTTGTACTATCTTTTCTTCATGGCAGACATAGCAATTAAAAATTACTGGTATCAAAAATGGCTAATTTCATGGGATAACATCTTCGAATCAAGTAGTTGTCTTATTGCATTCCAATCTTGACTATAAACGTAGTTGATGATGTTGTTAAAATTGAAGTTCTGTTTACAATAAAAACCAATGAAAAGATACGGATCAATTATGATTATGAAACATACATTTTAACCTTAAACGTTAGTGTTGTGCAAAATACATCTTTTACTATCATTCTCTTCATGTTAACACTCAGTTGTTTAGACTACTCTTTAAATAACAAAAACAAACTTCTCAAAACGAGACTCAGTATGGATGGTGATTTCAAAATGGCAGCATGGCTATAAAATCATGATTGAATTATTTGACAAAAATTAATGTAATTGATAGTACGTATCAGTCACATATTCTTTTATTCAAAGTATCAAATCTAGTATTTAAAAATATTTCTTATGTCGAGCTATTTATGATGTAATTACGAGACGGTGCTGTAACGTCGTATTTTATTGCATCACTTCTGTATATCATTTATGTGTTTGACGTTTGAAGCGTGAAACTGTGTGATCAGGACGTTCTACAAAAGTTGCCAACCCTGTATCCCCTCTGCATTCCCTTGCATAGTTGGATCACTTTTAGCGAATAGTCTCTTTACAATGAATATTAAAATGCTTTCCCTCTACATCTACATGTAAATCTAAGATGCTACGGATATTTATCATTCTGCCTTATATTCAAGGATACAGCTTAATCATTCATATAAGACTACACGAGAACCTTTGCATAGATTAGGCGTACATCTTATGTTCGTCTATACAATAGTCAGTGTTATTGTTCAGATATTTTGGCTATATCCTGTAATGGTCCCCTTTAATCCGTTTAGACGGCCTAAATCGCTATGATGCGCGTTGTTTCGTATATGGGAAATTAAACATAGGGGGACTGATGCAGGATATAGCCGATATTTTTTCGTGAAATATATACATATATAAATTCTTCATTCTAAAGTATGCTATACACGTTTTAGATATTGTATTATATAATATCCACCAGAAGCAAGTATAAGCCTTTATTGGTTGATAACGTTGTAAATGTTCATTACCTTGGATTGAAATTGTCGCCATCCTCATTAAATGTAGAGTTTTACCTGATTCCATAGTTACAATTAACCAATTGATCAATTTTTTAACATCGGGTAGGGGTCAAAACCTAATTTTAAATAGAATAAGACATGGTACGTCTGATTGCATTTTACAACTGTGGAATTAACAGTGCAACGCAAATGCCAGTTGTATCAACTTTTAAAAGTTTGATTAAATGAAAATAACCATGTCACGAACCCCTAAGCAATTGTTGTCATCAAGATACGCTATGCTGGTGTCCGGCACTTGCAAAGGAACAGTGGTACGTCATTTTAACTGATCCAAGTTCACATTTAACCGTTCACAGCCTGGACAAAAAAAGGACCTGCGATAGACTCGGCGTCGTCGGATAAAAACATTGAATCAGGAGCAATTGATCTAGATTGTATTCCTGCAAAACCGGTTTCGCCTTGCAGTTGTCAAATTGGCCCAAACATCATAACCATGGCCAGTTCGATAAGTTAAAAAATGGCGTTCGTTTTATGATACGTTCTTCATGATGCAGAGATTATTAGTTAACAATGATATACATGTTATGATAACATGCATGTTATTTTGAGCTGAGCTACACGCTACTTTTAAACAGCACACATATGTATTTTACTGCTCGATATGATAAAATAAAATTGAGTTAAGAAATTAAGACTTAATAGCCCAAAAACTTCAAAGCAAACAATTACACAGAAATTAATGCAAATGCAAACCTGAGTCTCCAAACGTCTCCAAAATTAACGTATGGGAAGTCATCTATGTAAATTACATTCAAATGACAAGTCGCATGCAAATATACCAGTAGTAAAGAAAAAAAGGATCTGAATTAAGTGACATTGCAAGTGAGGATTGTTGTTAAGGATATATGTTTCATATGTGAAGTGATATAATCCAGCTATAGGGCATGTAAATATTCCTGAAATGAGTCGAGATTATGTCATTCAATGACGTGGATTTTATACATATATGAATAAATATTATATTTGTATTTTAGAATATTACATATGTTTTTGTTTAAACCCATTTGAATCTAGATATGAGAGAACATATCAAGACAAATATAAATACATTGAGAAAAAAGATTAAGAACGGTTCAACCTGTACTGGTAGAATAGTGATCACCATAGTTTATCCGGTAGTTATTAAATACGACCTGAAAATCAAATAAAAATATTCAATGCATTTATTATCAATTTGATGCAATGAGAAAACAAGCGTTTACATTTTTTTCATTTGCTAATTTTGTAAAAACAATCTAAGTTACGTTTGCATATTCCCGGGTATCAATAATGTAGCAAGGATCTGGTATTGAAAAACTCTTTGGAGTATATTTTCGACAACACATCTCAAGCCGATAAAACATATTGTTACAATTGTTGCGAATAGCTTATACACAGTTCGGACTATACACACATGAACATGAAGATATGGGGTTCAAACTGAATTATTATGTTATTACACAAATACCGTTATACCAGGGGTTACTTGGTCTGCTGTTGGAAAATGCAACGTGGTCTGCCATTGCTAAAATGAGCAATGAGAGCCATATATATATTGATTGACCATGAAAAGAGTTGAAACTAATATATAAACTATTAGGGCATACTTATGAGCAATAAACTTATACATATGGTTATACATACCAATTAATATGTGCTCTTTAAGCAATTAAGAAGACGAGTTTTATCAATTATATTTTCGAATATGACAAAATATTTAAATACAAATCGATAGTATAAAGTATTATCAATTATATAATCCACACCTTTCTGTGCCATTTCCTTTTGGACAACAACTGCTATCATTTCGATGAATGCCGTTTCCTTATTTTCTATTAGGTGTTCAAGCCTTTCCGCAATTTTGGTGTCGACATAGGATTGTAATTCATCCAACTTGATTGCAATCAAATCCGAGACTATTCCTTAAAATATGCAATTTTGTAATATAATTTAGCATTTTGTACCGTTCGACAGCAATAATTACCAACAAGAACCAACGAGACCTAAATATAGCATCATAAACTTGTATATATGTCTTTGTTCTAAAAGGCAAACGATCATTGAGTACCGTATACACAAATTTGCATACCATGCTCACATGCCGACACCGCACTCAATATTGAGCAGATAACGAAAGGATTCAACATCGTTGTAGTCATGTGTCGACAGTAATTATCTAAACTATAACGAAACAGTTGTCGTACATTAACAAAATATGAATTCGTCGTATTTGAGTAAAACACTACGGGAAATACGATGAGTTGCCATAGCGAATATTGTAATAAACATGCAACCAGAGAAATAAGTTTAGACTAATGCAAATAACTATAAAACTATATATGGGCTATGAGAATATAACTTATCAGGAAACGTGATTAATTGATCCAATGAAACTATAAAACATTGTGTTGAGTCATGCTTATAATGTCGAAATGTAACATGTCCATGATAACTGAGTTCATCAATAATCGATTATTAAGCGCAGATTTATTAGAAACTACACTCAATATTCTATAATTTTGCTATTGACCATTTTAATACAGCACTTATTTCAAAATGATACTAAAGATATTTTGTAACAGTGATAGAAAATAAGTATTTGTTAAGTTGATGGCCAAATGCTTATCTTCTTTATATGCAAATATATCAGATGATATATTCCATTTACATAATATCACTATATTAGCTCATTGTTAATATTTTAACATACCTATATTTACATTAATGTTTATTGTAAATTACATGTAAAATCTGTGTAATAAGGCAATCATATAGTTTTCATTTGATATGAAGTAACACTGATAGTTAAAATGAAACATTACCCTTACTAGTTATTTTCATACGAAGTCCCTAAGATTGATTTCAATAATATACCTTTTCAAATGAATATGTTTTGACTATTTGTGATCTCGCAGTTGGCTTCAGATCAATCGTAATTAATTGTGCTCATCATATAATTTGTAGTATAAAAGCTATAAAAGCATTATCATCAAAGAGGACATGTGACTATGTAAGTTAGGTTCGAAGATAATAAATTAATAGGTGCACACTTGCACTCTTTCCTAGATGAACAATAATTAAGCTTCTGTTTTTAACATTAATGTTTAAATCGTACAACATACACTCAATAATTCACATGTTGCTTCGCCATTGCATATAGTGCAAGACCATTCTATGCAAAATTGTATTTTCTAAGCGTCTGGTGGAGCCGTATATAATCCTTATGACGTTACCAGAGATTTTATAGAGTAACTCACACGTTAACAGCTCCGATCCGAAACACGTTTGTAATCCTTACCCTACCAACATATTGATCCTGTTTAAAAGAGCATGTATTCATATATTATTGCAGTATTAATGTTATGTATGAATATCAATTTTGGTACATATTTATTCAAGCGAGACTAAACATTTGATTAATTTCAACCCCCGTGTTTAAATGAAGTTTAAGGGGGTCCAAACCCACCTAGAAATGCAAACATATACATATTGATTGATACATCAAACGAAAAAAATATAGCTTGACACCTTAGAGAATTCGCAATATGTACTTCTACATCGTTCCGTTGACATTTGCATCAGGGCTGAAGTAACAATAAAGTTGTTATGTCACATCCTGACAAAATCTAAGTCAACCTTAATATAAACCATTATAGAAAAAAAAGGTTTTGTCAAGTCGAATTCAGATAAATGAACCCCCTTGCCAGGAAAAGTGCAATGATCATTGATGATAACTGTAATTACTCATGTGAGTAGTTAGATGCAAATCATTGATCCAGTGTCATTTAATAGAACGATACAGGTGTATCTACATGCAGCTTGTTCAGATCAATGAGTTAAATGAATATAGCATAAATATTTATTGAGAACTAATTGCCAGCAGTAAAATGGCTTAATAGTTCGAATTTACAAACCAATTTGATGGATTATATTTGTTTTCTGATTTGATAATCCGAATTATCGAATCTAGGAAAAGTATGAAACAATCCAGGGTTTCAATTTATTATATAAGAACAAATCCTTAATTCTTGCATGTTTAATATCGTCATAAATGTTTCAATACAATACGTTATCAAATATAATTGACGTAATATAATCCGTTATGCAAGCGCTAGTTGCAGGAAATAAATATTACTGTACTAAGGGAAGGGTAAACTTTGTTATGAGTAAATGCGAGTAAATGCGTAACAATCATAGTGTAAGTAAATGTTGATGGTAGGTTGATGATATATTCATGTTGTAAAACTGAACATGTGGAAAAATAAATATTTTATTACAATGCAATAGGACTGATTGTTAAAATGTAATCGAGTTTGACTTTTGCAAATAGTCACGAGGCATAATAGCTATGCAGTCTAATCGAAGTATGTCATGTGCATTTTATCGCAAGAATATTTTATTTGCAGGTTCACACCCTTTTTATTTTTCTTCGAAGTTTATTTCTTGCATGACCATAGCGGATGAATATATATATTTTCTGATATTTAAAGGAAATATCGCCCAACGCTTTGTTAATTTTTTTATATTGGAAAAACAAGATGTGTAATAAACGATTAAGTATAACTTATGATATAAACATTATGAAAATATTATAAACTTAACACCTGCAAATACCATTAACACATTTTGTAATACGGAGTAGAATCTACTACGTTAAAGTATATTGAGGGCACTTTGACAACCATAGCAACAACATTGATTTTTTAAAAATAAACATAACACGTCAGTGACCTCTCGCCATACTGTAATTATATATAATCTATATGATTATATAATGAAGCCTCTTTATGAGAATACCTTATAAAGGTTCAATATTGTTATGTGCTTCTTGCATGAAGGGGTCAATTGGATGCATCTAAGCAGAAGGCTGAGTGCACAATTTGACCCCTGAGTGCCTAACCATATTGAATCTGAATATTGTATTTCCCTTATCACATGGTATAACAAAGAAAAATCGTTACTAAAAAAGTTAATATTTGCCATGACATAATGGGCGATAATATAATATGTTTAATAATATTGACAATCAGGGTATATTATAAAATGCTACGCTTATAAAACATCTAGGAAAAGAAAATAATCAACAATCAATGTGAAATCAATCATTGAAACATTAATTCATGTCTATATTGTTTTATTATGAAAATGTGATTTTGGAAGTGCAATCAGAAAATAGTCCGGGTGCAATACACAAAAATATTGCATCATAGCGTTTCCTTATCATTTCTTTAAGCGATGCACCCTGACCATGTATTAAGATGGGTATACGTTACAATTCATGAAAGTTAACCCTCAATTAACTAGGTATTGGCAGCACTTCGAATGACCTGCGAATAATAGATTCTTTCTTTAAAATACAAATGGCCAATTTTAAATGCACATAATAACCATCAAGCCTCTAGATATTAAATTAAAAACATAATGAAGCATGGAAGAACTACATACCATGCTGCAAAATTTCAATAGACAATATCGATTTGCAAACGTTTGATTACAAAATTTGAATTCTCTCTCCAAGCATTGGGTAAAGGGACGCTTAATTCTAATGAATCGTATGGACGTCCTCGTAGTTGATGAATATTGACATTGGGCCAACGCTGTGTAGATGTTGAAAATAAGGCGTTCATCCGATGGAGCAAAATAACAATTTAGCCTCAAAATATTAAAATATAATAATAATGAAATATTGCACGATTGACATATCAACCATATTTACACATGGCAATAAAAATATTGATTAGCAAAACATTTTACATTGCTCTAAGAGCATCGAATAATATATTCTAAATTCTAATATATTCGAATCAAATTTTAATGAAAGTCTTTGGGTTGCCTGTTTTGTCTGTGACGTATATAAAACAATGAGCCGACGGTGTGTATAAGTTTTATGTAAGATGTTCGCCCGATGCAACTACTGTAAAACAAAGCTTTGCGTTAGGTCCGAATGGGTAAGTACCCTTTTTGCGGGTTCGATAGCATATAGGGTGTATTGAGTCCATATATTTGACCTTCAAAGATTCATTTGATCTTTTTCACTAATGAAGTACGTGTTAAGCAGGTTCAGTTATTGTATGGACCTTTTGTTTGAATTTTCCATGATAGACAGGGGTATCGAATACCAAGATTTAACATGTTAGAGATGTTATGTGATTGTCATGTATGATAATTACTTTGCGCCCTTGAAAGCAGTAAATTTTGATAATTTAAACCGTCTGAAAAATAAGAAGAAATAAGTTCTTGCGAAGTGATAGTACAATTAAAAACCTGTTACAAACAGATAAAGTGTGTATTAAAACAAAAACCTTTGTATTTGTGAACATCTTACAGTATCTATTCATAGCTGGAAAGTGCTTCATAATGAATTCTATGATTCCAAACACATTCTATACATGAAGGAGCAAGAAATGAAATAAGCGGAAATGGCTCAAAAGCTGAATTCGGCAGCTGCTGTTGTCATCTTATACTACAAAGAGGAAACTATAAGGTTTCAAAAACAGTATGTATTACTATATGCGATTTATAATCAAATAACACATAACGCGGATTTAAGTTTTGAACAGTGTATCTTCAATTTGACAAGCGCCTTGGAATTCTTAAATGATGCAGTCAGAAGTATCTAATATTCAATGTAAAAATTAACTTTTTAATGTACTTTGTTTTAGCTTTTGAGCCTTCTTATTTAATAGAAGTATTTTGCCCAGTTGTATATGAACTTTAAGTCAAAATCAAAAATTGGTTAGCATGGTAAATTATTACAAGTTTTTACTTTTATTTAACGATTATAAATGTTGTTAAAGTGTTATTCCTAGTGCTTTAAACAACACATACATCAACTAATCAATTAAGATAACTTCATTCTTTATGTCTTTTAGACATAACATATGCAAGCTTTGCTACTTTAAAACAATTATTTAACACATTTGCTCTAACGTTTTATTTACTAGTTCCATTGTTCAGCATTTGTGTGCTTACGTCACAACATGTCTACGCTATTTATGCTAATCATTGTGGCACATTTAGACTAAATTTATGGGTCTCACATTTTTTATCTATCAATTTTAAATTTTCTTAAGGTGTCGATGAATAATTAAATATTTTTAACGAATACAACCAAATTCCAAATAGACACACGGACATAGTAAAGATAAAAATGCTTAATTACATTTCATGCATTATAAGTAATCGTTTTATTAAAACTGACAGGTCCATCCCAACTGCTAACACAATTACATTTTTGGCCCTTTCGCAAATTTTATTTCATTTGCTTATTTTGTTGAACTTGACATTCAGATGCAATTCTCGATCAATAAAAACAAGATCAATTCGTGACGAGTAAATCTTATCAATTTTTCTCGTCAAAGCAACAAAACAAAATTGCTCGAGCTTCGCTCTCGTGAAACTATTTTTGCTTTCCAATAAAGGATATGATGTAAGAAATTGTTATTTGATAAAATCATCCTGTAATATTTGATGATTTTCCCTTGTAGTTTAATCTGCTCAAATTACATGACTGCATGCATCGAAAAAAATAGCAGGTATTTAAAATTAGGCATATCAACAACAAAAACAGTTTATATAAACATATAAGAACTAAGTACATATACAATATTACTAGCTCCAGCAAGGAACACTCTCAGTTTGATAACAGCATTTCTGTGTATTTTGTTTTATTCAAAGGCAGAAATATTTATATATCTTACGAAAGCGCATCCTATTACACCTATCAAATTTATTCTTATGTATCATTTATATCCTATTACGCTAAATTTGAGGTCTTGATTAAAATACATGATGGTTTAAGAATAAGAGAATGCATAAAAGTGAAGGAATTAGAGAGAATCCAGACACCCGACGAAGGAGGGTGAAGGGTTGTCTCTAATTCCAAACTTGAATGCTTTATCTGATTTAAATCTTGATTGAACGAAACTCATATCCATTAAGAGAATTCATCAAAACTATTGATTGAACAAAGTGTCATTATATCATTTAATTAAGAAATTAAGAAACTTTTAATCCTATTAGTAATTTTCTACCAGAACCCTTTAGACTCATTCAATTGCATTTGAATGTTTTTAAACACTCGCGATTCTTAAAAATCCCATGATGTGAAGGGTTATTTTCGTAATTTGCAAAGCTTAATTTTAGATCATCCTCAGCTAAATAAGGATAATGCGAAGGGAGATAATAAACGAGACTGAATCATTTTCGAAATGGATATAAGTTCTGGTTTATTGACCAGTACGAAAGCAGGTTCGATTGTATTCAAATTTGTTTCCAAAGTTACTTAACCAGTTTGAAATTAATTCAACTCAAAAGAAAGATGTGTGATTATATTAATATGTATTTTGAATTTGATGTTACTCCTCTCGGTATGGAAAGGACGCCCGGAAAGTTCACCGTATCATATGGGCCGAAATAACTACGTCAGTATTACGTCACATCCAAAATCGACGTCTTACGGGCGACCCTTTGAATTAAAAGAACAATTGTAATAGGGTCTTTTAGTAAAGTCTTGAATCATGCTCCAGAAAATGTTTTACTCCGAAAGCCCTACATGCCATCGAAGATACTAAATGCGTTAAATATTGCACAGGTTGAACCATTCAAAATAGGTGTGGCTAAAAACGCACTTATAATGGTCACGAATGTATGTTCGTAATTAATTAAAACTTGCAACAAGATCGAGAAAACTTATTGTTTGTAACAAGTGTGTTTTCTAATGCAGTTGTATGCATAAGTAAACCCCATACGCTCCTTTGCCCGTTGCCTTTTTGAGCAATGTGCGTTTGAGACATCCAAAAGGAAATTGACTGGAAAACACCGTTTGTTATAGAAACGCTCAACATACGCTTCCGATGTGGCCAGACCCTTATATTATGAATTTTAAGTAACATGTCCTTCGTAACATAACTTGAATTATGAGTGTCACTAATTTCTCTGTGTTTGAGAAGTTGGTGTCACTCATGAATCAATGAATGTCACAGATTACTCAGGGTGAAAATTATTGAATTCGGAATTATCAATCAGCTGATTGATAATAATTCCCGCAAACGCGGGGAAATATTATCCCACGAAGATCAAAGGAGACCTATTGGATGACGTCATAATCATGATTTAACAATAATTATTCATATTTATAAAACAAAATTTAATAAAAACTAAGTTATGAGTTAGATCATGCATTGCGCCAAATATAATTTGCTTTTGGTTTGTTTACGGTTCTTATTCCCGTATATTTCCATTTTGTTAACTAAATAGATAAGGGCATTGTGTTATTAAAACACGTATGTGATTCTAATTCATTTCTTGCTAACGTGCTACATATTTATCTCAACATCAGCAATGAATATATATTGTTTAAATAATGATAATTGTTCTCAAATTGACTATTTATAGAAAAGAATTACTTCTTCAATAACATAATGCAATTCTTAATTATACATGTTATATATCTAGAATACATTTGTCGATGATTATGTGAGTGTTAGAGTAACTGTTTCTCTATTCTTAGCCTCTTGAATATCACCTTCTTATCCGATTCACATGAAAATAGAACAATATAAACGTTGTAACATAAAATCATTTAAAGATTTTACTACAATATTGCCCCGCTGCATTCCGCGGTTCTACCTCAAGCTGCGCTACGCCATTCAATAAAATGAGAGTTTATAACAAGTTGGTATGAGTTAGAAACATTTAGGTGTGAATATTTGAAAAGCTATGGGCTAATAATTAATATTGAAATATATTTTTATGACCTCCGGAAGCAAATTAAACATGTACTCAAGTGTTGCTCAGGCTGGACATGTATCCACACGACTGACTGCAACCGCCAAATGATTTTAAAAATATACTACGTAAAGTCAACTTTGACTTTCAGATACTGTGCCACGCGTACTGCGGGGTCTAAGTGAACTAAACGACTTACATGCGTTGCTTGCGTCGGATGGACATCCGGGCCATAAGGAAAGTTTATGCATCGTAAAGTTTGCATGAAATATATGTAAATTATTTTGATGCTATAGCAAAACATAAACTTAACTGATAAATTCAATAATCATTTTAAGTCTTAGATTCAATGTCGATAAAGAGGACATATTTTGATTTGTTGCAAGATATGGTGTATTTTATATATCACATTGCAATTTATTTTAGAAATCAATGCTGATTTAAGGATTCAAATCGCATGCAAAGAACTTGTCATAACGTAGTGACAAAATATGTGTATACTTTATGTTTATAATTTATGTGTATAGCTTCCAGCCCTGGGTGTCATACGAAGCACTCTCAAAGGATATTGGTCATACGAAGCTGTTGTAGACCAGTGGCCGAATTTCGAGGCTTTGATTCTTCGACCGAATAGCAAGCATGGCGCGGTAGAAATTTATTAGTTATTCAAAATATGTTTAAATATATAGAACCATTGAGTTATATCTACCCTTTCTAATTAATGCTTGTGAAATGGATTCAAATAATTGTACAGTTTGTTTGAGCAGTTATAAAGATTGATTTTCATAAATCTGTCCGCAGATTGTATGTAGATTTCATTGCAATTCTTACAAGAAGCATGTCATTGATCCGTATTTTTGTACAGAATCACAACGTTAGATATAGTGATAACTATTTATATAGTACAAATCCAAACGCAATGTATGAACTACTTCAACATAAGGACGTTCTTCCATGGAATCAATCATTTTCCTTACCAGGTATTTGTCAATGTTGAATAATTATATCAAAATAACTATTTTTTGTGTCCTTGATAATCATTAAGTTATTATACATTCATTTCGTCTAACAGACAACATTGTTGTAAAATACAGTTAACGTTATTGTACGTTAACCCTTATAAGAAGAGAGGAGGTAATATTGAATTTTATTCTAACACGCATAAATTATCCTTAAGTCATGTAATAATACACCGTATTCAAAAACAATGTTTCTTGTTTGTTGAAGAGTGTAATGTGGATCTCCTATCTGCATTACAAGACGCTTCCCACAGGTATGGAGGCATAACTGAATTTTCAGAACATGTGCATGAGCTTTATGCACCAAAGGATAAGGTCGCTTTGAGATCAATTAAAACTTATGAACATCTTTTTAATATTTAAATTAGTGCATTGTTGCTCTGGAAAGTATTGCATTAACTAAAAACAACTATAATTTTATTGAATCGTTGCAATCGATTGAAACTCGTTCACTTAAAATGAAATACATGAAAGCATCTTCTAAATGATAAATTGATGAGCCATATTAGTTTTACATTTTCTGTGAGACATACAGGATATAATTGTATTGGTAATTGCATTGCTTCTTTACTATGTGGGAATATCTTAGCATATTATATGATATAAGTATTATATTTCATTTGTTACAGTCCTAGTGTAACTGACTTGACAATTGATACCTTAGGACAGGAGCACTGTGAAATGGTCTATGAACAATATGTTAACACAGGTAAATTTAAGGTTAAACATATTCAAACAAACAAGCATAAAGTTTATGTGATGTCCCATATCTCGACCATAATTGAACATCACCCTACAGTTTGTATTGTTGATGCAAACCGAAAAGATCCCATTGCATGGGCAGGGCTTCACTTGGATGGCAGAATCGACTTTCGTTATACCGATCCACAATATCGAGGAAGAGGTCTTCAATGACGTTTAATCCGTTTGCTTACTCAAAAGGCATTGAATGATGGATTTGAAGATGTATATGGTTCTATTGAACCCCATTACTTGGGTTTAAAAAAGCAAGGAGAAAATGAGATTATCCAAGTCGCAAAAGTTGTTTACGGGCATTATAGGCCAGTTGCAATAATGAATGATGAATAAGTATTGACAAAATGCAAATATAAAATCATAGCGGGTTTATCCTAATTTCAAACATATAAGCAATGTATATAAGTAATGGATATTATTCAAGTAAAGATATGATTTTGGGTCGTTATAAATTAAAATGAAATCTACTCAAAGTTAAGTAAAAATGTATTTCTAAATGTTAAAATTATTGTTTTTCATTGAATTATGTTGGTGCAGAATCTATTTATCAGGATAAAGGGATAAACAATATGTTGGCAAGTGTTGTTTTCATATTTTTTTGGGAAATGACTCATATATTGTTTTTGACATATATTTTTATGTGTATTATGTTTATATTACAAGAGTATTTATGTTTTATTTTTGTTTTCGGTGTGGATTGAATTAAGAATATATTCAGTATGGCATGTTTAAGGATAGTAATTAACAAAATTTGTGGTTTAAGATAAACAATCTTTAATGCGTGTTTTATGATAGATGTATATTTTATCTTCCTAATCCCGAAGGGTGAAGGCGAAATAAATATAATATAATAAATTGTATCGTTTTAGTTCTCAACTAGTTTGGTTTGTTCGTAAAAAGTGTGAATAGCATTGCTACAAACAAATAACTATATCTTTACGACTCCTCAAATTAACATAATAAAAATCACCAAATTTGATTAACAGCAGATTACATTGATACAAAATAAATTCATTAGCTGTTGCACAAACTTTATTTTTATTTGCTCTGATATGCAATTGACGTTTACTACTTTCAACAGAACTCAATCAAAAAGGTTGGAAATAGATATTCTATAAGGTTTCTTCTTACAAATAAAGCATTAAATATGATGATGTATAGTTGAGCTTTGGTATTAATCACCCATGTAAAACATTTGTCTTTGTTTGTGCATAAAATGACTCATTTTGACATTAGTTCGATGACGATCAATCGCGAACTTATTGCGTCGCCGAGTTTCTACCAAGAATATTTCAAATACTGAAGACCGCGAGACAGGCCTAAGAAGAAATGTATAACCCATGTTCTCAAAACATATATCACCAATATACATAAAAAAGGATAATCAATGTGCTAAAAAGAAACTGTTATGCATATGCGATGCAACATTGGTTCCCTGTTTCTACCTCAAATCGCAGATCATTGGATCCTGGAGACTTGAAGACTCGAAGACTCGAAGGGGCGTAGAACTCTGAGCATTCAAGTATAGTGAAACAATTGTTCCACAAATTCAAGGATTGAATAATTAGATATTATTTACAGATAATTTTCAAACACATTGATAACATGATATTCGTGAAAGATTGACTGATATTTTCAAGATAATAATCTACTTTATGTTTCCTTTTCGAAAGCGAAGCAGGATTTATTTTTTTGTCACAACCTAGTGCTGTCAATTTTGATTTGCATACCATGTGGACCGTCTATAAACATGAATAATACCATTATGTAACAATATTTGTGATTTAATTTATTGGCTTAATGAGTTGATTAGTTTGATGATTAATATATATATATATTTAACGAACAATCTTGTTATTCGTCCCTGATTACATATAAAGCACGGATTCCTTATTGGCTTAAACGACACTTTAATGTTTTTATCACGATCTGTTTTGACTAACGGTGCAATTAATCAAGTCAAGAAGTATATCAATCTTATGGATTATTCATGAAAATAGCAAAGGAGAAAAACTGTTATTATGCATATATTTTAATAATGATTAGATTTAATTTCACTTAAGACCTCTATGGAATATAAGTGGAATATATGGAATATATGTTCTAAATAAACTATGTACTCTGTATGATGAATTGAGTAAATACTATTTCAAATAATATGATTACTTAAAGTAGGTTGTTTAAGTTATCGCATATAGTTGTCTTTAAAATACAAAAAAAATAGTCAATGTCTTTAGACTAATTGCACTAAAAATGTGTACGTTTTTTTCATTGATCAAGCGCATTCAATTGTTGGATATGTTTAGTTAATTGTTTTGAAATAATGTTTTTAAAGTGAATATAATTGGCTTTCTTTTTGGGAAGTTTCTTTATAGTGTTAATTTAGTTTGTAGCTTAGTTTATGTATAGGGAATAGTATTATTGCTGTGAATTTGAAGATTTGTAGTTTGTTGTAGTGATACTATCGATGCTATTTTATCACAAAAAATACTATTTGAGGACATAGATAAGTGCAATTTATTTAAAATAATTTTATTTAGCCTGAAAAATATCAGAATACTGGAAAAATTACTTTCCTCAACCTGTCCCAAAACCAATAATAAAACGTAAACGCAACAATTTTTTTGTAATAATGATAAAGTGAAATATGAAATATTTGTCAACAATCACTAAATAATAACATACACATCTATACCAGAACAAAACAAATTATAATAGTAAAGCTTTATCCAAGCTTAGTGTAACACCTAGACCCTGTATAACAAGATACAAATGTTATGTATATGCAGATTTGTACTGGCACAATATGAAAAGTCCATACATCACCCCATGAAATTAAATATTTTCTAAAACATATTTACTATTTAGATACTACTACGATAGCAAACACTGTTTTAAACTCAAAGCATGTAGGAAATCATGAGAAAATATTATTATATATAAGAAATAAACATCAAATAGAGTGACATCGATTCACAATCAAACTTCAGCATGTGCTGGTGTTTCACCATTGCAAAATAATACGTGATATTTGTTACACTTATTTGTGATCAACTGTTGGCTTATAATGTCCATAAACTACTTTTGCTACTTCAATGATATATTGATTTATTTGCTTTTTCAACCCATAGTTATTGGGATCAATAGAACCATAAACATCTTTGAAACCATTATTCAATGCTCTTTGAGCAAGCAATTGAAGAAACATTAGCTGGAGACCCTTACCACGATGTTTTTCATTAGTATACATAAAACCAAATCCTCCATCCAAAAGTAATCCTGCCCATGACAAGGGTTCGCCACTTTTTGCATCAAAAGCACAAACTGTAGGGTGATGTTGAATAACGGCAGATATATAAGACATCACATCACTTTTACTTTTGTTTGCTAGGTTAGTTTTCACCTTACTTTTACCTGTAGAAACGTATTGTTCATAAACCATTTCACAATGTTCCTGCCTCAAGGCATCAATTGTCATACCAGTCAAACTAGGCCTGTAAAAATAAAACGAATTTTTCAATATATATTTCTATCTTTTTATAGTAATGTTCCGCTAATGCGTTTACAAGTGACTAAAATAATTTTTTATCTCATTGTTTCACTCGACATAATATATACAGATTCACAGTTGCGTAGTATAGCTTTACTCGAATGATTTTTTTTTCACTCAAAATGTTTACACACATTTTAAAGGATAGCAACGCGTTCTTGTCCTTTGGTGCACAGAGCTCATACACGTTGTTTGAAAGTTCTAAAACGCCTTCGTGGTCTTGCGATGCGTCTTTTATTGCAGGTATAAGATCGACATTGCACACTGTAACCACGAGAAACTAATTATATAGCATTTGTATCATAGGGGTTGATAAAAAATGGTCCATGGCTTATGATAAAATATAAATGTTACAATTTTTCTACCGATAATGGTCAAAGTTAATCAATGTTTATTTTCATTGAAGCTATATTGTCTTTTAGAAAAAAGTTAATATTATAACTAAATTATTATCACGCAGAGAGAGTGTATTTAAATTATAATAATAAATTTAACATAGAGATATACCTGGTAAGGAAAATGATTTATTCCAGGGCAGTACGTCGTTATATCGAAGTAGCTCGTGCATTGCGTTGGGATTTGTACTATATAAATAGTTATCACTACATCTAATGTTGTGATTCTGTAAAAATAAAATAATAAATTATATGTTTCTTCTTATGATTAGAATCAAAATAAAATGTACAAAAAAGTGCGTTGGTGCGTTGGTGAGCAAACCAATGGCTGAACTTTTGAAAATGAAAATTATATATCAAACTGATGAGATAGAAAATAATTATAATTGTTTCGCTTATATTTAGCAAGCGTTAACTAAATATGTTTAATTTGGCAGAAAACACTCAACCGTTATGTTAACATAAACAACGTTTTAATGATTAATAAATATGTACCGGGCTGTGCTTGCTATTGGGTCGAAGAATCAAAGCCTCGAATTTCGGCCATTGGTCTACAACAGCTTCATATGACCAATATCCATGAAGAGTGCTTCGTATTACACCCAAGGCTGGGAGCTTTATACATTGATTATTAAAACTTCACAATAAAATATAATATATAAATAAAATCTACCATGCAATAATTAAAAATGTGTTCTCTTTATACATATTGAGTGGAATTCAAATGAGACACAAACAACTGAGTTAAGAAACGCATATTCACATTGAACATATTTGATAAAGAAAAGATGGATTTTAGTCTTTAAAACAATTTATCAGTATGCGATATCCTATTGCAATAAAACAATTCACTTATATCGTTTACGCAAATATAAACAATTTAAAAATAAATAGACTTTCCTTATGTCCTGGATGTCCATTGGACGCAAGCTTAGCACTTAGGTCTTTAAGTTCACTTAGACTCCGCAGTACGCGTGGCACAGTATCTGAAAATAACCTCACTCGACTACACTCATTTGATTAGTTGTTAAACACGAAAGGTCGGTTGCATTCCGCTTTGTTAACTCCAAGTCGTGCGTGAGTAATGCTTAAGCACCGGTTTGTTTTCCAACCGGAGGCTAATAGTTTAACATCGATTTTATATCAAGCCCATTACTATAAAAAATGTTTGCAAATAAATTTGTATGAACATATAACAACTTATTAGAAACACGCGTTCTTATTTAATGGAAAACGCGGCTTTTACTCACAACGTGGGGGCAACCGGTTAATAGTGTTGCCAAACTGGAATTTTGCAACGTTCATATTGCAAAATTCTACTATAAATAGGATATGTATGTGATTTCAATATTCAACAAGCTAAAAACTAAAGAATATTTCAATATTTTGCGCAATGCAAGCTCAAACCATTAAATTATCTTAACCTCCTATGTTTTTATACGAACAAGGATCACACCTGCTAGCCTATTATGTTTTCAAGACCTTGAACAAGTGTAAGGGAAATAACGAGCAAGACAATTGGTTCTAATAGGTGTAATTAGATTTGTTTTATAAGCAATAGAAACGTGCCTGCCTAGTTAGAAAACGCTATGCACACAAATGTTATTACCAAATTTAAAGTGTTCCTTGTTGGTTGAGTTTTGTAATATTGTTTATTCACTCTGTTCTTGTATAATTATATCAAATCTGTTGGTTCGTGTTGTGTTTTTTTTCTTTTTTTTATAAACTATACGAATTTGAGAGCTTTAGTCAAATTAGTATGCCTTCATCACAAATAAAGTCAAGTCTTAATATAAAGCTGAGCAAAATTTCATTTTCTAAACCAAACTCCCAAACTTCAAAAATATGAAATAGCTAATACTTACATTGAGTTTTCGATACTACTGACTGAATCATTTTCAAAATTATAGGTACGGTGTTCCAAACTCTTACGTGCACATTGAATTATATAGTCGAAAATTACATTATTAGTAATACATCCTGTGTTAAATAAGCGCGATACTACTTTTTTGTATATTATAAATAATACAGCGTCATATTTATCTTTTAAATATTTGTAAACACTTTCCGGTTCTTTGATATAAACAATGTCGTTTTTCATTTCCGTTCCATGCTTTATCATATATAGAAATTGTTTAAGATTAAAGAAGCCATTGTGAAGCACAACAATTTCAGATATGATATATTCTAGCAAATGTTTATGTTATTAATGCACACATCCTCTGTTTGCCACAGGTTTTAAAATATAAAATATCAATTTATAAATTTATAAATACTTCGCAAGAACGGGTCATCGTTATTTTTTAGAGAATTAAGATAAACAAAGTAATCAACATTTACCACTGACAAGCGCCAAAGAAAATTATCATGCACCTCACATCTCTGTTATTGGTTAATTCTGATAAATTGATTCCCCTATCAATCATGGAAAACTCAAACGAATGGGTTATTGTAATAATTGTGTAACACGTTTTCGATTTGTGACTGAAAGCAAACAGAAATGGGTTAAATTCACCTAATGTACGAGATGCCGTCTTCTTACGTGACGTCAAATGGACCCGTTGGCCTTATATGAACCCTTTTCCCCTATATCATTCGAATAAAAAAGTTAACTATTGGATGCCATTTAAATAAGTGGCAAATAATATCATGTTATATATTCTAATTGAAATAGCAAGGATGGTGTTTGTCAATATATTGAGTAAACTTCGAATAAGGAGTTGTCAATCCTGCTAAATCAACTTATCTATCAAGCTATGTATATATTTTTTAATTGATGTATCTTACCTATTATTAAATAATATAAGTTTATAATACAGTGTTTCATTATCAAATGTAGAATGCTATTAACATATCACCATTAATATTGTTTAAAATTATAGCTTATCGGCATACATAACCTAAAATTCTATTAACGAGCAGTCGTACCGTTTAACTGTTGATTGTATTAATATATTGATGTATTGATGTTAATATATTAATATATTGATGTATTGATGTATTTATTGAATTGTTGGAGTGCTGCATAACATATGTATACCATCGAAACTAGATGTCTAGATGTCTGCATATAACAGGAAACAAAAAGACCTTTCAATATTTTTTTTTCATTATGTCAATCGAAAGGTCCCCTACCATTTAACCATATAACCTAGATTACCACTTAATTATACGTATGTCTGAATCCTGAATTCTTCCTCGTATCCCAAGCTATTAATTCTAAATACAGTATGATTTTCATTCCTAGTGGTAGAGGATTATATGTTCATTTAATTAGATAGCATTAGTAATTGATAAGATGAATGCAAGTAACCTGTGTAACGATTTCAAATACCCCCTAATTATTACCTCCCCGGTAATCTGAAATCGATTTAAAGATACCCCTTGTAATCTGAAATCGATTTGAGGCTACCCCCTCGGTAAGCTGAAACCGATTTGGAACTACCCCCTTGTAGTTTTTTTTATATTTTTTTTAATCGTATAGTTAATCAATCGACATAATAAGACCATACGACATCAAATTGTGGCGCACTGATCCCTCAACCTTTAAAAGGGTGTTGTGTGCGTTGCATAAACAAATGGGTCGTTAAGGTATGACACTGATCCCTTATACTCCGAGGTTCTATTTCGTTTAGGTACTTTCTTACTAGTTTTATATTGACATTTTTGTCTGAAAATGTTTAGATGAATGTGTGATGTGAGAAAATAAATGTTTTGAGTCGCCAACGTCGAAAAAATATTGTTGTATATGGAGCAAAACGTTTAAATAAATGTTTTAGTTGAGAAAAAGAAAAATTTCGAGGTTTATTTATGTCTTCTCGTAGAATTCAAGCACGTTTTATTTTAACTGAAATTGATTTCAGATTTCAGATTACCGGGGGTTAGCTTCAAATTTGCGGTAGCTTGAAATCTTTACACCGGTTCAAACTCTTTAAACCAACATTACACATATAAACAACTTAAATCTAGAAAATAGCCCAAAAATAAGTAGAACGTCGAAAACGTAAAAGATAAACGCCGTAAAATACTATCGGACTGTGATCTAAAATGGAGCAATTCTCAAAGAAAGACTGTTTAATTGACTTTTGCACGTATTATATACACTCGATATGCAATCGATATTTGTAGACGGGTTTGTTTGAGATATAGAATAAAAGTTCACCTTATAGCGAGACCGGACCGTCATGTCCAACTTAAGCAAGCATTTTATAATGGGAAATCGGTTATTTAAATTCCAATTCGTAAATAAGAAATCAGCTTTATATCTTGGAAGTCTATACGTGTTTCAAAAACTTATTTCTATTGTCCTATATGAACTCAAATTATCGTATAATAAAGATTTTTGGAAGAATCCCACTGTTCACCTTATGGTGAATATAATCTTAATGTCATAAACCCTGTATAAAGGGACCCGTAAGCACGATGTTGTCTTTCACATTGTAGAATAATATAATTAAATGAAATATACACCAATGCCTACATTTAGAGTCTACCGTTGTCACATCGAATCCCATATACAGTCGCGCACATTTCTAACTAAAACGATAAACGATAACCGATAACCGAAAAACGATAAACGATAAACTTTAACCGCAAAAACGATAACCTATAACCAATAAGCGATAACCGATAAACGCTATATATGAGTGATATATAAAGAGATTCACTGTGAGTGCTTATCATAACCACTAGAATGCCTAGGCTATCGAATGCGTTACAAAATTCTGCTATCCATATGAAAGTTGATGCATACTCGACCTCGAGAATTAAGAAGACGTTGGAGGACCAAGAACAACAAGTATCAAGAGGATGTATTTATGACCGAAACCACCTAAAGCAATGGCTTCATATATATTCGTCCAAACCCATTGACGACAACCGCTTACCGATAACCGATAATAGAAAACCGCAAAAACTATAACCGATAAACGATAACCGCAAAAACGATAACCGATAAACGATAACCGATAAGATTTTTGTTGGGTTAGAATCGCGCGTCACATATGCACATGTCCTTGCAAGAGTGACCACGCATCACGTAATTTATCAATAGAGTCTATTTGTTCTTACACTCAATTCACATATCTCTAATCTAGTCACTCATAATATGCTATCTAAGTGGTACTCCAATCAAGCAATATGTTTTATGTCATCTAGATTTGACTCTTATAATCGAATGCTGTATAAAAAGTTAACAGTCGAATAGCATAATTATGGTTTGCTGAGTGTTGTGATTTATTGTACCATTTTCAGTCAAAAACGTTCATTATATGATGCATTTATATATTATACAAGCTTATTAGTTCTTAATCACCTGTTGAATAAGTTTACATTAGATTTCGTTTCCATTCGCCATAAGGTGAACACCTCGCTAAGGACAAAATTGCATAAAAACTTTCATTTGACACTCCTGTTTATCAATATTTTCCAATGTTGTCAATACATAGTAAAGAAGACATCTAAAGCTGATGTATAAAAAATCGGAATTTATCATCAAAATCTGTATCGAAATATCTATATTATATCTCAACTTGTTGCATTTCCTCGCTATAAGGTGAACATTTATTCTATTTTAATAGTTTGTTCATCACAGATGATAATATGTGATTTCTTCCATGCAATAATAAGGATTATATTAAAACATTGTTCATGTATTATAATTTAAAGGGGGTGCAGATTAAGAGAGGGATTGAGAGATCCAATATGCTATATAATCGATTGGGTCCCACGTTCGGTTTGCTATTTCTCACGATTGTGTATTTGCTTGATTTGCAACAATGCATGAAAATATTACACAAACAGAACAATATATGATCCATCGAATCGCTTTGAATATTAAAACGATTAAGCCATTATACTGTGGGCAATTAGCTATCTATAAATATTTATGCGGTATTAATTTAACTCATTGCATTTGAACGACCCATATGCAACTGTATCATTCTATTTAATGACACTTAATCAATTATACACAACTAACTACTAGGACAAGGGGTAATAAGAGTTTTCATTGATCATTTCCTTTTCCTGGCAAGCGCATTAATGCATTTGAATTCAACTCGACAAACCGTTATTAATTTGTTTTTTTTTTCTATAATGGTTTACTTTAAGGTCGGCTTAGATTTACGTCAGAATATAAAATAAATCGGTATTATAACTTAAATAGGGATTTGCTGTGACGCTAAAATAACAAAAAATAAATAAAATGTAGTTTAAACTATTTTAATTGTTTTGCTTTTGCAGCGGTCTATGTATAAGTTATGTATAAATATGCTTGCTAAGAGTTCAGTCACGCTAAAGCGTCAGTCAAACAGATGAATAACATTAAAACAATGTTTGTTCCTGTTCGAATAAATAAAAATAATCCTATTAAAGATGATAATTATACACAAAAGTAACATTATAATACTATATGGATACATGCTCTTTATAAAGGGATTATCATGTTGCGTTAAAAAGGATTTCAAACGTGGATCGGAGTTGTTGGCTGACTTAGATTCTTGGGGACTCACTGTTGCCTTCTTTGAGACACATAAATTTCAACAAGTGACAGAAGTTGTCGTGTGAGTTATAAGATTATTCATTCAAGCGTAAATATTGAAAGCCATTTTATTCTTTTCAGAAAACAAAGTCAACCCATGCTGCGTTTCAAAACGAATCTTATTTCACATTTATGAACAAGTCATGGACCATTATTGTATAATATGAAATCAATGTGTATTTAGATATGACCATCTTGGTACGTCATGTTTCTGGTGCATTTGCCTTTGAAAACCATTTTGACGCCGTTTTTAAACCGCATTATTTTAATCGGCAAAGCGAGATCGAAGATTTCCTTTGCCTATATACAGCATACATGGTTTCCGCAACATTTTGAGTTTGTTTATATTGTGATAAAAACACATTTTTTATTCTGATTATGAATAAGAATATGGGCTAAACTCGTCAAAAGGACGGACAATGGGGAGCAGTTTCGACAGTAACCCGATGATTTGAATCATCCCATAATTTTTGCGATTACTAATAGTCCAGCCACCAATATTATTGAAACCGTTTATGAAAATGGGCATGATAATGCAACAAAGAGGGAATATAATTTCTTAAAATATAGCGTTTGGCATAATATTCTATATGAAGCAATATACTTGATTACGAAATTAAAAGGTTTACAAAACACAAATATATAAACAATGTTACATTACATCATTAGGTATTTGAGTGCTAAGTAATTAGTAAACAATGCATGTAACAATGCATGTAACCAAATATTTATACGGAATAACCACATTATTACGTCATAACTTCAGCAGATGTGACAAAGTGTTACGTCATAAATGACAAGTGGAATGGCAGTACGTAGGCAATGTAATGCTATCCAATATGGAACATAAATGAAAATTAATGTGAAATTGGTATTATTCTGCATTATCTAAATTGACGAAAATTTAATAATAAAAAATGTAGCATACGATCTATGAGATAATAGTTAATAAATATATATATTGTTATAAATCAACATTAATCCCTTTTAGAAATGATGTTTCCTTTTGCTCGATATTTCATTTAAGCTATTTAAAATAGTGTACGTTCATTTACGACTGTTTTTAATTAAACTCATATATGAAATCTTTAAAATATTTGTCTTCATGTGATAGTACATTTCTAGTATTTATTTTTATTTAAAACTTCCATATAACACTAAATATGAAACCACTCTTATTGGTTGACATAGAAACATGCGTTTATGGTTTACTGGCCAGATAAATTAGTATTGTTCCTTTCTGTTCGTAACAAGAACGTTTGATTCGATTTGGACAAAATAAGGTTGATGGGTCTTATCAAAAGGATCATCTAGATTCAGATTGAAACATTTTCTCTTCACCAGAACAAGTTTCTATGAGTGCTACAAACACTGCAACTCTGGTATTGAAGACTGCATTGCATTCGCATGGATTGACTCGTCCTGCAGAGTTTCTGATTCTTCGCAAAGCGGCCAGGCAGTTGGAGAGGAGAACTGGAATCCTACTTTCATCGCTCGGTCGTATCTCAGCTCAATACCGATCCAAGGTAATGTCAAAGTCAAACAGTGATTGAATTATATGTAGCAAATGCATAGCCGGTATTCGTTCTGTTATTTGAATGGTTAATGATGTTGCTATATAAAGCGCCCCAGATTAATATAAAAAAGAATGAAATGAGTCTAAGCAAAGAACATTTATGGATTTAAAGAGGAGGTGGTGCGTGAACTCTTTTAAACGATCACCTGATGTGATAACCAAAGATTCTTAAAAAAAACGGCACATGCATAGAATATCATGTTATTTATAATTAGTATTCAAATGTATATTTATATTCAGGCGTGAATGAATGTGAGTATAATAATCCTTGTCGTAACGAGGGAATCTGCCAGGATGAAGGCGAAGGCTACACGTGTATTTGCGCAGCTGCATACATTGGACGACACTGTGAATCAGGTTTCAATCTTTTTAACACAAGTAGAGTGATGTATGAAGGCAAATATATGGATGTAGTTAAATGATGTTATAATTCATAAACATGAAGTTTTGTAAGACTTTAATTAATATAAGGTGATTATATGAAATATATATATATATTATATCGCATGTACATTTCAGTTGTATGTGCTAGGCATTACATCGATAGCGACCAACCTATTTTTGGTTCTTTAAATGAATGGTATATGTGTTTATGCTCCTAAATATTTTTAGTAAGTCCCTGTGTCTTACATAACTTAATATATTAATTTCTTACTAAATCACACTAATTTCTACTTTGCAGCAAATCCATACTGCAACGCTGATGTCGGAAGCTGCTACCACTTTTCTGACACAATAATGAACGTTAATGAAGGGAATGAATTCTGTGAAGACAGGGGGCTTTATCTTGTGTCTGTCGACTCCATGGAAGAGTTTGATTACTTGCATGGATTGATTTCAACATGTAAGATTTCGAATTATGTTTGAGTTCAATGAATATTCCGTAACTATATTGAATTGGGTTTCGATGACTTAGACTTTTAGAATGTTATAGCATAGGACTTGCAATATGTCTTGCGTTCAGGGTTTACATTTAATATATTCTCAAGGGGATTGAGTTTGGTGATATGTTAAGCTTATATATATGCAACAGATGTGAACTATTGATGATTTCATGTATAAGTGATAAATGTAACGTGTATCTAGCTAAAGTATTAGATTCAGCGGAGCAAGCACTTGTCAGTGTGGACCTAAGGATACATTTCAGTATAATCATTTAATGTTTACGTCACAGGCACTCATACAAATAGATTGTACTGCTGTTTTTGGACTTCTGGTAGAACGCATTCAGTTGCTAATCGTGAGATTTACTCATCTAGGACAGGGCAGGTATAAAAATGTAAAAACTAACCATGTACCCGTTGTATCATGAACAAAAACAACTCACATTATTTTTTTATTCAGCCGTGCATCAAATGTAATTCTGCTTCTCATATAAGTTGTCTTTATAATCCGTTAAAATCATAAAAATGCTCAATAATTCATATACAGCTCTAGGTGTGCCAATAATGTTGTTTTGTTATATCTAACGTTGATATAGAAAAATGCAATGTTTGTGTACTTTTTTTGTCATATAGAGTAAACATAATTGTAAATATGATACTTATTCTGTACCCCAACCTTTTGCCACAGGTCTACTCAGAAACAGGATGGTGGGCTGCAGGCGAACCAAGTAGATATGACGATTGCATTTTCTTTAACAACAGCTATGACTTTCATTTCCACGATGGAAGATGTCATTATGACTCTTCGGTTATATGTGAAGGAAATATTTCATAATTACTCATATTCTTACTGGAGGAAATAGGTTTGGAAAGTATGAATGGCATAAGAAACAAATGAATGAACATATTCGTTTTCATGTTAAAGTTCATTTTGATTTCATGTGCATGAAGATAAGCCATTTTATTAAGATAAATTTTGTTTAATATGTCAATTAAAAATGTATATGTCTTATGCATGGAAAAGGTTGTTAGTCACATATTAATTGTTTAATGCATTCATCTCTATTTTTCTTTCGATCTTTTGTACTAAAAGTGGTAGTATATCTATTACAACTACAATTTCAAGTACTTATTTCAAGAACAATTTCGTCGGTCTTCGAACTTCATGAATTTTCTATAAGAAAGGAGGGCTTTACACAATCTATAGAAATTAACGCTACATTTTTTTTTGCAAAAAATAGCACTTTTTTGACGAGGGGAATTATTGCAGAGGTTGCGATAAGTGTAAAATGTAAGGTGTTATAAATAATCATTCTTACATATCTAATTAAATTGCTTGAGTAGTTTAAATCTATATTTTTAAATCGGGGCTTTTAAAAAAAAAGCTTTATATACTGATATTTGATTAAACAATCTCCTTAAAATCAATATAAAACAATTTAGTGTTTACATAGTTTGAGATATAAGTATATTCAGAAGGCAAACGTTGATACTCAAATAAAAAAGAAGGGAGAACGTTTGAATATTTTTATGACCCCATTCCCCTTTATTAAATGCACCCTTACATATTTTGCAACGCATTTAAACAATCATGCAATATATCATCCAGAAAATAAGCAATTAATGTTCACAAATGTGACTAACCATGACCAACCAAATTATTTGGACATAGTGTGTTGATCGTGGAGGTCCGTGTAAATAACAATATGATCAAATAAAGTATCGAACCACCATAGTTTATTTAACTTCATTTTCTCTGTACAAAATGTCATAATAACTCAGTAATGTAATATGAAAATATAAAAGATGTTTAGTATTTTGAACAACATTGCACATAAACACAAATCACATTTTTAGTTTGAAATTATGTCAGTGCATTTGTGTCATTGAATAATACGTTTATCTAGTTCTAAATTATTTACAAATCTACATTTAGGTTGTGCAATAATACCAGACTGTATTAGATATATTTATTTAACTTGACTTAAGTAAATGAATGCTTTTGAGATAAAGGTTAAAGGTTAAATACATAAAAACAACATATGTAATATAATTTGATAAGATATTCATGTTCCTGTTTGGAAAGTTACATAACCCCATCATTTATTTAGTAATACATGTTTTACTAATCAAACGCACTATGCAAGAATAGAGCAAATATGTCAATTCAATTGCGAACTACTATATAACATATCCGCAATGATGTTTTAGCGACTTATCCAACAAAACCATATTTTTCATTCAAATTAGTTCAAATGCTTACAACATCAATCAGTATACAAAACTTTTAATAAAATTTTAATATCTGCCTACAGTCAGTCATCAAACCAATTAAACGCCTAGTAATTCTTTTGCTTTATTTCCAATTCTAAAGGCACGTATTTAACAGTGCAATATCATTTCATTTTAAGATAAAAGAAATCCTGAGAAAGAATTGCCAATGCAATTTCCTTGGGCGGTTCTGTAGCCATATTTGGAATTTTGTGTCCCTCCATGGCGAAGGTATACCTAGCAAAAACAAAAATCATCTTTCATAACACTCGTTGTATCTTGTTGAAATAGATAACAGCGGGGACTTCGGGAATTCATTTTCTTTAAAAGGTCTGTATAAGCCAAATGACGAAACCAAACCCTTAAAAAGTGTATTTCTAGCAAACATCAAATAATAAGAAGATCTAAATACTGTTATAAAGCTAGTGGCCAAATAGTTATTGCAACAAAAACAATTGTCATAATATTGGGAGTTCGAACCACACATGCTATGAATACAACATTTACCGTATCGCCAG
Organism: Hydroides elegans; assembly: GCA_001703475.1. Classification (NCBI taxonomy): domain Eukaryota; kingdom Metazoa; phylum Annelida; class Polychaeta; order Sabellida; family Serpulidae; genus Hydroides; species Hydroides elegans. Next base: position 18,178 of record LQRL01011506.1, on the reverse strand, counting down.
CGCTGCAATAAAGAACGGCAGATGAGGCTCCTGAATCCCAATCATGTTGACCTCCTGTCGCAGTTGAATAGGCAGTCCCACTTTTCATCAATTCCATTTCATGGGGGTTGTTGTCTAGATTGTACGTCGAAAACGAGAAGTAGTAGTATCCACTGACTGGGGCCGTAAATATTCCTGTAATAAAGTTAGCAATTACATTAAGTTAAAACAATATAGAACGTGCGCTTATTAAGACAAGATACAAGGTTTATAAACGCATTTGAAACTAAGGATGGATTGTCTGAACCTCAAGAGGATATCAACTATAGATTAGACAATGCTCTGTAACAGAGCGTGATTATAGATAGTTTTGCATGTATTGGGTATTATCGGAATATGAAGATTTATATTTTTGCTAACAATTTATATTCAATGAAAAACCTGCAACGAATAATAATACTTTAAAAAGTGTCCAAAACTTTTTTTGGTGACAAGAATAGGGATAGTTTTGTGTTATGATATGTCAAAAACAATTGAAGCATATGTACCATACACAAAATATGTAAAAGAATTGGCATTTTCCATGAATACCTGTTTGGGTCGAGTAATCGCTTCCAGCATCAGACCAGTTAATATCAAATATGATCTATGATATAAAAGATTATAAACATAATACATTCAATAATGGTTCCATTATTTTGCGCCCATGCTATTGTGATTCAAATGAAAATATAAAGATAATGACAAGCCAACACACTTTTATAGAAAGTGCTTACTTTTGAGTTAAAAGAAACACACTGTAGCAAATAAAATCCCGAAATGCATAATTACCGTGTCATAAGGTGAAAATTCTCTTGGACCACTTAGATATGCAGAAAACGCAACTGATGTCATTGCTAAAAATATAATAGATCGTTAGTGGTAAATACTTTCATACGTATTATTACTTAAAACTGCAAAAAGATACCCTAAGGCTAAAGCTATTATTTATTTCAAAGTGTTTGAATAAATCAAATAATAAACAATATCGACTATACTGTGGCTACTGTTTGCACAAGTTAATGCTTTCAGCATATTGCACAATTATACCTCGCTGTTCTTGAAACATGTCAACCAGTTTTTCCTCTAGCGCAGCCTCTTCGGATTTTACCAGTGCTTGCACTTTTTCTGATATTTCTTGGTAAATTCTAGTTTCCATATCACGCATCTCTTTTCTTAGATCGTCTATTTCACTTCCTAATTGATAAAAAAAGCAGATTATAAACCATATATATTTTATCTGGAAGGACTATATAATAACTACAATACCTTGCATATCAAATTTTAATTAAAAGCTGCATATCATTAATAAAAAATGTGAAATTTACACAACCTTGGTGCTTGGATCATACAAAATGAATTGATTTCCTGATTCTAGCAATTTCTCTGGTTTTGGTTTTGTAAATTATAGTGAAGTATTACGTATGATAAAATATAGCATTACACACGTTTAGAATGAGCCTCTTTGATAGGGTGATGATTCTACTTAATGTATTATTTCTGTTTAGAAAAAACCAAAGGAATGGCATGGCTTATTTGGATGAAAAGTTCATATAAAATACATCTTAACTTATTATCACGAGTCAAAATCTGTTTTGATGATTTCAAAAACAACATAACACTTACTATATACATGTATTAAGGTAGGTAAATCGTGCTATTAAAAGTCTCCTTAAAAATCTAAGCCGTTATATTGCTTGGTGTGAATGGACTTTGAACAGTTGCATTTCAATAATTATATTGTTGCTTATTATAGTTTATCAAACATTTTTACATGATACTAGTCTAACTAATGGAATGCCACGTCTTAAACAATTTTCTTTGAATTATTTTATTATCCAGTATATTGGTATCTTGTAACTCATACTGATTTTGTATTCTAAATTAAGTCGCAAAAAAGATTGCACCTTGTAATTTATACAACCCCTCAGCTCATCTGCTGCCCCTGTTGCCAAATATGTTATATCAATGTCTTTTCTTGTTTTTTATACTCCACAGATCAATCATAATTTACATTTTCGTGCAAAACAAAATGTAAAGGCCAATGTCACGATTGGTTTGTTTATGTGACAGTATGTCTAATTAAAATCTATGAGTTGATGTGTGTGACTTTAAAACTTACCATAAGTTGGGCGAAATATGACGCCGATCGTAACTAAATATACAAGCATTGAGTACAACATGTTGAGTTTTGGCTTTTTCAATTTAAGCACCAGCCGATGAAGAACACGTTTATTTCAATGTGGCTTACTATGGTCTTTTATAGCTGCAAATTTACCATTAGGAGACATAAATATACCCTGGACTAATTGATAGTAAGATATTAGATATCCCTAGGTCTGAACCAATGATGTTTGACTACGTGTTATTCAAAGTGCTTATGACAAAAATAGCATCATCTAGATCAAAAGGTCAACTATCTCGGAGGTTCTGTGCTATATATTGACATATTTGATACATTAACAGGACGAAAAAGTCATGACCTGATTAATCAACGCATATTTTTTCTTAGCAATTAGTACAATACGTCAAGCACACAAATAACTGCATCTCAATGCTACAATATAGATTGAGCATAAATGAAATATTAATTATAAATAGTTTTTATTAATAATTAAACCCATACCATTGAAAAAACATTATTTAAAATAAAATATATCAACATTTATTGTGTTGACACAAACACCACGTCCAAACACCACGTCAAAACCACTGCAAAATCACATTTAATATAACATTTATTGAAAATGCGTATTGTACAAATATTGGAAAATTTACGGGTCTATGGGTCACCTATGACACATAAATTAACAAACATAAATGACTATTATTTATCTAAGAACAGAACAAAAACCTTATTAACATAAACATTAACACATACAATGTTAAATGCAATTAAGAAATGCACTTTAGACAAAAGTTCATGTAATCATCCGATAGGAAAATGTTCGTTTACCACATAGATCATGCATTATTTAAACAGTGTTTAAACATTTTCCTAACGAGTCCAATAGAGATGTCCCATGATAATAAGACACAATATGTCAACGGGACTTGATTTAGTTCATTTATCGTATTAGACCATTTCTATAAATAGTTTACAGTTTGATGTAAGCTAGGTTCAAGTACTGAAGGGAAAAATAGCACTGACCAATTTATGTCAAGGTTACATGACCTATCTTATTTATTACACTTTATGTAACATATGGCATTCCGTAACCATGTATTGCTACTAAATGAGTTTAATCATCTTATATAAAGCGATTTAGTCATTCTAATAATTATAGCGTGAACGATTAAATAGGTTTTATTGTACGTTGCTCAGAATGCATTCAGTTAAGAAAACGATTATGTTCACTATCTAATAATATGAATATATATATATATTTATTTATAAAGAAGAAAACATTATATAACAAGCACTATAAACGACAATAAAATAACTTTCACTTGAAACATAATTAACATAATGGGAGTCCGATGAGAAACTACAGAGATAGAGACATATATATTTCCAAACGTTCTCATTCCAATTAAAGTTACACAGTGTGTAGCTAAATAAAGTTTGTCTTTATGTCCTAAATATTTGGTTCGTCACTCAAAACAGCATATTAATCCAAGTGAATATATAGTTATCTTATGAGATGATTAAGTACAAATAATTGAAACCTGGTTGATATACCAATCACCCAATTTAAAACAAACACGCGACTAATGTACCATAATCAAATGTCTCTGAATCAAGGTATTTGACACACAATTCGTTTTAGGTAAACGATAAAAATACGTGACTTGTTCAACTGATTCGGTTAGAAATTGACATGTAAGCTTAGTTGTAGGAATGGACTGAATACAGCATTATGTTAAGTCTGGACTCAACGTTTGAAGAAAAGAGACTTTGAATATTTTTTTAACATTGCAATTTATATAAAAAAAGGCAAGTAGCCAAAGGATGCAATTAGTTTTATCGCATTGATTTTGTAGCATTCTTAACATATGCAGCATGGGTCTTTAACCATGTGACACTGACGAAACGACTTAACTTATTGCTGCACGGATCACTTCATTTAATTAAGATAACAATAATTGAGGGCATTGTCATATTTAAATTAAGGCAGCAAACATTTGTAGATTTTTCTGAATCTTTGAATTCAAATTGCACATTTCATTGTTGTTTTGTATCAATAAGACTGAGAGCAAGAAACATATACAGGGCTGTACCTAAGCGGTCGCTAGGTCGCAAATGCGACCTGAAAATCGGCCGTGCGACCTGGGATTTTTATCAGGTTGCAGACCGTGCGACCAACTTTTTGGCACTTCATTTATGCCAATGTATGCATGTTTTCATTTAAACAAAAGGTGTTAAGGCCAAAATGGTGAAACAGTTTTTTTCACACCAATCTTGCTATAAAACATTGGACCATTTCAATAAAAAAAACAGGTCGCATTGAAAAAAACACTACGTTGTTTTGCCTAATTGTAACCGCGCCTTTAGGGCTTATTTCGACATTTTGTTCATATTCAGTTTAAAAATTTCACTTGCTCTGTACTCTGTAGTTATTGCCTCGCATCAAATGTAATTCAATTACCGGTACGCTTTTCGATCCATATTTTATAGCTCATCGGGAAATGGAACGTTTTGAAATTGTCTGATCTAAAAAAGCGCTAAAATAGTCGGATTTAAATAGTCTGGCAATTTTAAGTTATTTTATCATATTTATATACAATCTGTATGATAACTGAGCGCACTGGTGGCATATCCCGGGCGTAGTGTTCAACATGTAGAGCGCCCGAGGTTGCTTAATCTTAGAGCGGCATATATATCCTTAACATTCATCGTTCAATTATGCCACTTGCGACCTGAAAATCCGCTATGCGACCTGCTATTTTCAGCAGGTCGCACGTCATATTTTAATATGCCTGAGAAAAGTTTTATTGCCTACAGTTATAGTAGGGGTTTACAATTATAGCCGGGAAATGATTTGAGTTTAACCCTTAAGTATTAGCATCAGAATTACTTTTGCAACTTCACAACATACGCTTAATTCATTTCTACTTACGCTGTTCAAACTACCATCAATTCGACAATTCCCGGTCGATCATACACCACTTAAGTTTAGTCCCCCATACAAAATATTCTTCCTAGGCAAATGATTCACATAAAAGTGCCGCGGATGGACAACTGCATTTTAAATGTTAACAGCCACACTGACAATAACTGTGTTAAGTGAATATATTTTCGGGCAGAGTAAATAAAGTTCATACATGTTTTGCGACCCTCCGTCACTTAAAAGAAGAGCTAAAACTAGCGCTACGATCATTTAGGTAGGTATATGTGTTTCCTTCGCGATAGCAAGTCATGTAAAATGCAACTGATACTGGTCATTTAAAAAGGTTTTATTGCAGTACTTTATGCATGTATTCAAATACCAGTGCCTAATAATATTAATAATTTAGCTTACCGAAATACACAGCGTTGTACTTAATTTTTAGATAGACTTTTACAGAATTTTACAGCGTAAAAATGTATTAAACCCGATAGTTTTATGACACATGTAGAATTAAAAAGCAACATCATAAATCGTACACTAATATCACATATGTCTTTAAGAATAGTAACCTATCTTTATTCAAACCAACATCATTACCTATAATTTGTACTACACTGTATGTTGACACCGGTTGTATAGTGACCAAGTTGTTTATATAATTAGATATGAGTCATTACACTTTTTTTGGTGGCGGGGCATAGTCTATTGTGTTATATAAGTGTATGAGTCATTGCACTTGATTTAGGATCACATCCATGGTTACAGATTTGATAACATAGGATCCTTTTGCAAAAGGTATTGAAATTATTTATATAGTTTATTATCGCAAGGAGTGTAATAATTTTATATTTGGTTAGCTGTAAACATTGCAGTTTGTTTGTGTTTAAGTGCAAAATCCCAAATAAACATATATTTCACTAATATAACAGCTATTTACCTGTTATGTTAGTAAATGCATAGAATAGCAATACTTCATGTAAAACGTTTGTTAGATATGTTTTTTGTAAATTAATTGTATACCTACAATGTATGCTTACACAACAGTTTGTAAATATATGTCTAGTGCTTTTGAACACCTATCTTTTTACGATACAATTTTTCAAATACATTATATGTGCACGTTTCTTACAATGATGCATAGGACCACAAACATTTCCATATTTTTATAAAATGTCTTTTGTGCAACGAATATTTATTTTAAAACTTTATTTAGACTAAGATATAAATTGTACTGGTACTCGCACATTTCGTAAATATCCGACTTTATCAGCAGTTGCTGATTAGCTAGGTATCCAATTAAGTATAGCAACAGATCAAGTATTTGCACAGTTGTGATATCTTGTAAGGAGGTACAAATATTGATCTGCTAAAGTGTTGTTATGCAATTAGATAGAGGGACATGGCTGAAATATTTATTATAGTATCGACTGGCAACATCTGAGTTAGCATTGTGTATAACTTATTATTTCCGACGTTTATTTCATGTGTTTCACAATTTGTTTTTTGAAGGGGTATTATATTTGACGCCAAATTAAATAGGATAATCACTATTGCCATGGGAGTAAAACAATTCAGTATAGAAATAAACGACAACCCAAAGAGAGTATTTGTTTCAGGACAGTGGATCAGGGGAAATGTCATTTTAGAACTTGACGAGAAAACGAAAGCAAGAGGTACGAATTATAAACTGCTTACAATAAAGTAAAATATCTTTTAATCAAAATATATAAAGGACAGCATTTGTTTTTTCAATCTTATGATTTCATTGACCGGCTCACGTTTATTTCAAATGTTATATTCTGTCATATGCTGGAAGCCGCGCTTACGAAAAAGGGTTTCTTATTCTTAAAAGCGTATACTGTGCATGCACAGAAGGAGACATAAATTTATTTTGCATAGTATAAGATCACAGTAACTGCACTTTATTGCCTTAACATATTATGTTGCAAATAATTTAATTTCTGGAAACTACATTTTTGGTGATAAATTGCGTTGCCACATCGTTGTTTTTCGGTTATTTGGTTTTATCTATATACTTATATTTACCTTTCCTTTTATTTATAGCTGTGGTATTGAGTTTTGTTGGCGAGGCTAAAGTGCACTGGTCAGAAACGCACGTGACGACAAACGGCAAGAAAACAAAAACAAAAACGAAGCATTACCGTAATGATGAGAGCTACTTCAATCAGAAAACGTTTCTTTTTGGACATGGTAAATCAGATGATATATTTTCGATCGAACGTGACTATATAAGTATGATACCGCTAATGCTCTATGATTATAGTGACGGATGACGCATTAGGAGCAAATGTATGAGAATAATTAACTGGCTTGTGAATTGATATCACAGAGACAGTGTGGGCTTTTTAAAAATTAGTTCAATGTTAAATGCGTTTTGTAATGATTAAATATGCGTGTTATATAGAGGTGACAGATTGTCGTTACCCCAACCATTGGTCCGGCATTATCAATTATTGAGACAAAGAACTTCATTTTCTTACCCGTTTAAATATATATTTGCAAATCACGGAAACTCTTAGGATATACAGGCCCATAGAATGTTTAAATACAATTTACCGTTCGGTCACATGTTCTGTTTTTATTTGTTTGAAGGAACATCCGAGGGTGAACTTCACCCTGCAGGCGAAGTGGTCTACCCATTTACATTTCAACTTCCTCCAAACTTACCATGTTCGTTCGAAGGAGGGGATGGTTCTATACGTTATTATATCGAGTGCTGCATTGATAGGCCGCGGAATTTCGATATAAGAACCAAATTACCATTCACCGTCAATTCAGTGCTGGATTTAAATCTGCACCCCGGTGCAAGAGTAAGATGTGTTTTCTTGCCTTGTTTATTTCATTAATTTTACTGTGTTATAAGCTATATGTATATATATTAAATATATAGTAATGTAGATTTATCATAAGTTTTAGCACTAATCAAATAGAAACAAACATATATGTTATATGCAAACCTTATTGTAAACCTCATAATCGAATTTCTCTGAATGGCGTAAGGTGACATTGCTCTTTCATCATATACCCACTGCATCTATACTTAGCACAATTAATTATTTGTATTGGAATTCGTTTTGATCCAGAGGAGAGTATGTGGTATAAAATTGAAATAAAACTACTGAATCACAAATTTCAATCAATTTTCTTTATTATGCGAAAATCTCATAACCAGAGAAAAATTAATACATGTCCAACTGACCATTTGAAGTTGCAAGGGGTACCCCAAAAAAGTGACAATTTGCCATCTTTGTGTTTTTTTATTCGCTATCATGGACTATGGTAGCGTATAAGTGTGAAAATAGAGTTTGATTATTCTGTGGTCGATTGTTTTGATTTAATCATGCCTATAACAATAGTATTGGTGACGATATTGAAACCAAATCATTTTTCAAAATGGCCCAAGTCAGAGCCAGAATTAATGAGGTCCATAGCTATCGGTCAGCTTTTGATTCAATTGGTTTGCATGGTTTCATATTGATTTTAAATTGTAACCTGAAAAGAATGGATTCTCCTTTGCGGTGGCAATGATTCTACGGTCCTCTCGCTCCGTCGTGGGCGCCCTTCGGCGCCCCGGTCGTAGTAAGTCCTTCACAATTCCGATCGCTTGAAACTTTTTTGCAAGAGCGCCGATGGCCTGTTGACATACTCCCATTTCCCTTGAAACCTCACTCTGTTTTTCCTTGCCTGTAGCTGACCGATAGCTACGGCCCTATGGACCTCATTAAGTCTGGCTCTGACTTGGGCCATTTTGAAAAAAAGTATTTTGGTTTCAATATCGTCACCAATACTATTGTTATAGGCATGATTAAATCAAAACAATCGACCACAGAATAATCAAACTCTATTTTCACACTTATACGCTACCATAGTCCATGATAGCGAATAAAAAAAACACAAAGATGGCAAATTGTCACTTTTTTGGGGTACCCCTTGCAACTTCAAATGGTCAGTTGGACATGGATTAATTTTTCTCTGGTTATGAAATTTTCGCATAATAAAGAAAATTGATTAAAATTTGTGATTCAGTAGTTTTGTTTGAATTTTATACCACATGCTCTCCTCTGGCTCAGCACAAAGTCCAATACAAATAATTAATTGTGCTAAGTATATATAAGACATATAGGATAATCTGGTTACCCTTTTAATATCTAAACATGACAAATCTCAATATGTTTTCCAGGAGCCGAGACAATCAATCGATTCCAAAACCCTATGCTGCTGGTGTTGCAAAAGCGGACCAATCACAAATACGCTAACATTAGACCGGGGTGGCTACGTACCTGGTGAATGTGTTGTTGTGAATGGTGAAGTTGAAAATCTATCTAGGAGAAAGCATACTTCTTCTGTTAGACTAAGACAGGTACTACTAATTCTACTAATTGTACTAAGTTTCATAGTCGTTTTCAAAGAGGCCGATGCAACATTGTATTGTTTTCAAGTACACTCGCTATAAGTTTCGTTAGATTCAAGTGTCAGTAAGTAATAGATCGACATATTTAGAAATTATCGATGGCATATAAATCTGCTGCGAAAACTGCTTCAGATAATCACATTTCACGCGTCATCAAAAAGCAAGGAGGTTAAGAGGAATGTAGCTGAATTCAAGCGCCACAGAGAAATATCCAAAGGTGGCAGCTTGAATTGGCATAACTCTTTGCTCCCTATTCCGCCACTGCCTCCGTCCGATCTCATACGATGCAACATTATTAGTTTGAAGTACCAAGTAGTGGTGAGTTCTTTTGTTATACACTTTACCAACATTTTAAATAAATAAACTAAGTACGAATTGTGATGAGTTCCTGTTATAATTTAATTTTCACTCAAACAGTAAGCAAACATAGAACAATAAACGAATGTTATGCTTTATTTGCAAATTCACAGTTCCAATCTTGCCACATTGGTGTGAGTTTGAAATTAATTTGTTGCATTTTCTCGGACTATAGTAACATGTATTGATGCTGTGCAGCATCAAAGATGACGCTTTGGTGCGATCGGCTACATATATGTGTCGTTTATTTATATATTATTTCCTTATGAAATGCACGAGGTTAGCCTATGATGTAAACAAGTTTACAGTTCCGGAGCGCAATCGATTCATCTGGCCAATGGTTTGATTTATGGAGTAGGCTGGATTCTTTGACCGACTTGGTTTACATTCCATTTAAAATTAATGGTTCAGTGCTACAAAGTGACTGTACAAATTATAAATGGGTTAGTTTCTATATAAAGATTAACATCAAAACACATCTCCAAACATAAACATCTATAATCTAGATACATATTCATCAAAAATCAATGTATACCCGTATTTGCTATTTCACAGTTGGTCGCAACACCTGCAGGCCCCGGTTTTTCCCTTGAGGTTCCTTGCGATATGACCATCGGCACAGTTCCAATAAGCAACATGCCGCACATATACACCAATGGCAGCCCATCCGTTCATCACGACGAAGAAGAACAAGAGGATGCACATGGGTGTGATAATCCTGTCATCGACTCAGAACCTCCGGCTTATTCTTTAACAACTGGAGATCGTAAGTATTACTGTTTTTGTAGAGTTAATGTAAATGATCTTGTGACACGGTCAGATGAATTTTGTGGGCTTCACAATAGTTTACCTCAGCGACATATTGTTTTAGCTATGTTTTATAGTTAAAAGACTAATGTCAACTTAATGAAATGTTATAAATGTATCGGGTATGAAATTTGATATAAGAAATATGAAAACTAAATTAGAGTCTGCTGTGTACCTTATGTGTATACATGTATTAACATAAGAGTCGTTTTAACATATATCTGAAATCTCAACGTCCCTTTATTTGCTTGTTACAGCCCTTCCCTCCTATGAAGCAGGCACCATTGGTAAATTCAGTTATCGAGGCAATAATGGTGATGATTCTCACTGTATAGGCAAATGCGAATTTGCGCCACAATATACATATTATGCATGGAACAATGCAGGGAACAGCAACAATGCAGGAAACAATAATAATGCAGGGGACAATAACGATGCATCGGCTAATATGGCAATTACACATTTATGACATTAATGATGTATGCAATTTACTTATAATTTAAGAATACATATTTTATAACCTCACGTTTCTCTCAGGATTGTAGATTTTGTCAAATGACATGATATTTTTAGTCATATACATTAAACACCGTCCATAAGTTTAAATCTCGTTTGTGTGTTTGCACTCGCAAGATAAAGTTTTCGCTCTGACAAATGTCAATATTTGTGTGCTTATCTTCGGCGTGCTTGCGTGTTTTGGATATTTTAATATCTGCTGGTTTTCCTCTATTCTGAGTTAATTTAAATATAGCTTTCGACCGATCTAATATTGAAATTGGACATTTTAGGAACATATGTTCAAGTTGATAATATGCACTAATATATATTTTAGCACTCTTATCTGGTCTTGCTGGAAACCATTTTATCTATTTGGTCTATCGACTTTTATTCGCCTTTTTCCTTACAAATTTGCAACAGTAAAAATTATTAAGATTGCATAACCAGGAGCTGAGATATAAGCCCTTAAAGTATACCAAATGGGGTGCATTCTACTTTAGATACTATATTCATTGGTTTTTATCCATTTAAAAATCTATTTAGAACTTAATCGAAACGTTTCTAATCATTCTAATTGGAAATGTAAACATTGAGAAATAAATGTTTCTTATATTGAATGTATAATCATCATTAGAGTATTTACCCTTTAAGGATAAGACACAAATCATATTGTCTGACATTTAAAGGGAAGGATATCAATCACATTTCAAATAAATCGCAGCCTCGCGAAGCTCAACAAATGATAATAGATGCACAGTATGTGAGTGATGAGAGGCAGCATAAAAATTCTTAATATATTCAAGCACAGAGCGTGAATCTGCATGTTTGCGTAGACACTTTTTGAATTGTAATTGTTTTTTATTTTGCGCGAGGAAATGTAGCGTTTATGACTTAAATAAATTGAATGTAATACAGCATGTTTTTATAGGGTAAAAGAAGATATAACCAAATTCATTGTTGAGCATGTAATATACATGTAACTTATATGCTCAGTTAATTATATCTATTGATATATAACAAAAAGCAAGCATTGAATATTTTCCGATGCTTTTACTCCAGCCTCGTATTTGTCATATCGCCCACCTTATGTTAGATTGCGCCAAATCCACATTTTAATAAACTCATAAGATCAAGTAATGAGTATCATTCAAGATAAACATATAACTTTTTAAAATAAAATATTGAAGAGATTATTATTTATTTATTATATTAATTTATATATAATATTGCTTTGAATAAACAAGCCGATCAGCCTTTAAGCAATACCAGAAAAAACTGCTCTTTAATTTTTATTTGTCGTTGATATTGAGATCTTAACATTTATATACATGCCTCTGTAGAGCCGTTTAATAAAAACAACCGTCCTTGCATCTTATCACTGCACTGCATGTGAATAACATATGAATCATCCATTGACTACATACTTGCTTAGACACCCAAAACAAAACAGCTATTTCGCAACGCTATGTGTGTTTTGTCTATGCAGCAATTTTTTGCATGCCAAGCAGTTTATCGGGGGGATTTAGTTCGCTGTTTTTATAATGGGACAATCAACTCACTCGTTTTTTCGCTTATATTAAATATACAACACTATGTTTAACACTTTAACAAATGGATAAAGATATGGATAAACTTCAAAAAAGGTATGTTTTCCCAGCATATATACACACACAGGTTTTATTAATTCTGTATAAGATTTAAAAAAAATACATTGTATGAAAATGTAAACAAAACGTTGGTTCACAATTTCGCTTCTATAGCTAAAATATTATGTTGCATTTACTTTTAATTAAATTTGATAATTGTTTTCAATATCTCTGGCATTGAATTCAATTAAAATTTTACGCCTTAAATGCTCTAATAAAATAGCGTTTTTTATGTTTTAATTCGTCGCGGTCAACTTCACAAACTATTATCCATCTTCATTTGAAAAAAATATATATATATAACGCCATTTCGACGTTTGTTTCAGAATGACGAGTGAATGAATAAGTATTGATGGTTTCCAAAGCATTAATGGTGGATACAACTAGGCTATATTACCCAAACTATTCCAACCGACGACGCAGTTCCGACATTCATCAATTTGGCGTTAGAGAATGAGATAGTTAGAGAGAGAGAAGAGAGAGAGAGAGAGAGAGAGAGCAAGGGAAAGACAGCGAGAGAATCAGAGAGAAAGAAAATAGGGGAAGAAGAGAAACTTAATTCGAATTGAAATGTTGATTTAAAGTTTATTCAAATGAGATTAATGTAAAATATTATTCCTTTTTGTGTGTGTATTCATTTTAATAATATACAAATGTATTTAACCGTTATAATCTGTTCTTGTTTTAAACGTTCCGTAATAAAACTGCAAGGTTTATTATCAGTTGTAAAGTATTTGGCATTAACATGATTAAAATTGTGATTTATATGAGTACCGCATTTTATTTGTTATTCAACATCTTAAATTGACTATTGAAAGAGAATAAACTCTTGATGACATATATGAGGGCAACTATATATATCACGTATACCATTTCACATTAAGAAACCCCTATATGAGTGCATTTTATAGCGAAAACAAAAACGGGGATAGAACGCTTTTTATATCTAAAAAACTGTTCTTGGCCATTTTTACATATCTTTTCTCGTCAAAAATTGAAAAATTTGCCTAAAGGTCCAAGAAATACCAGAATAGTGATTCTGGTATTAAAAAGATTAAATATCAAACACAATGTTTATTTTGCCGCCTCAGATTTGATAGCAGCCCAGATAGATCACAAAAACACATATTTAATAACCAAAATAAACACTTTGTTTAAACATCTTGTATTTATTATCAAAACATATTTTCAGTTTTATCATAAAATATAGAGGCTGGTGCCTAAAAATAAATAAAATATCTAACTTTAATTAATATTGGCCACGACTTGTTTATTACCAGTGACGCAAAATACATATTTGTCTAACGCTCTGACTGAGCGAGTTAGCGAGTATTTGCTTTTGTTTCGCACCACGCACCACTCGATTGGATATTTAAAGAATGTATCATTCTCAGCGAGTCAAATCAGAATTGGATTGGCCGTGAATATTATACTTTTGCTTTATCTGTGTTAGTAAATATCAATTTATTTAATTGATACTTAATATTTGTAATGATAAAACAAGCACACAACCCATACAAGAACGTTATTTGAGCCATCGAGTCTCACTTAATGGTGTTATTGTATTTTGACTTTCGAAGGCTAATCTTGCACAGCCAAATAATAACTTCGACAAAACGTATATTCTTGTTGTTACCATGCTGCTGTTGTCTGAATCGGTGTTACGCCATGACTAATATATATAAGCGTTGAGTCTGTTCGGAGTATTTGACTGCTAAGCAGGATGAATTATATGTCTGAAAGCCATATTTGTCTTTGATCACAGTAACTGTCTTTTAGTCATTGAAAACTCATGATATATATCCTATATGTGACACTATCGCATCGTGGCTTCTCCCTGCAAGTTTGTTGTTCTCTTCATCATTATTATCACCTGCTTTGTCGTTTTCTGCACCGTGGTTTCTTTGAGGGTGTCCGGACAAAACCCCCCCATGACAAAACCCCCCCATGACCAAACCCCCTCTGTTTTGGTAGGGCAATACCCCCCATGACAATACCCCCCCCCTTTGAATATTACATATAGTTTATAGAAATTGCTCCTTTATTTGTAAGGCACGTCACGATGACGTCCTAATAACGTCAATGAACGTCAAAATCGTGATCCGGATTAGATCCAGATCTAATTAGATCTGGCTAACAGGAGACATGAATGGTGTTTGATTTGGATATATATCCGATTATTGGTATATATATAAGGATGCATATCTTTGTTCTTTGAGGTTTCTTTTATTTAATTTAGGAAAAAAATCAAAAGGCTTATTTTCTTACTCTTCACGGTTTACCATGGTAATCGGATCAATTCTCTATACACACTCCTCATGACTATATACAATTGCGATCGGATTAACGCTCAACGCTCAACGCTCAACGCTTTATGTGCAGCAAGCAATGGGATCAACGCTTTATGT
>LQRL01011505.1:6519-27542 GCA_001703475.1 Hydroides elegans | reverse complement strand
ACCAGGGTTTTTGTAGCCTCGAGGCTAAGATATTTCCGGATTACACTAATTTGTCGGAGATGAAAATATCCAGATTTGAGTATGTGGTTAACATGAGTAATCATCTTCATCTCGATATCGAAATGCGCTCCGAGGTTTCTAACCGATGTTTTGCCTTTATCGCCTCGCCACCGACTTGTAGGCTGTTATGATGGACCTTTTTGACTTGATTTCGCGTACCGAGTATCATAAACTCAGTCTTCCGTATAAGCATTGATCTGTTCGGAGACGACACGCTCTATTAACTTTGAAATAAAAGGCAAATTAGATACTGGTCGAAAATTCGAAAAATCGGGGTCCAAATCAGTTTTTTTGATGAGGGGGGTGACGATGGCCTCCTTATACGCGGTTGGCATTTGTCCTTTTTCGAGGGATTTGTTCACTATAAGAGTAATGGTAGGTGCTAGTATGTCTATATGTTCCTTCATCAGACTTGTAGGTATTGCATCGACTTGAGGACAGTATTTATTTAATAATCCAATGTCATTTATCATTCAAAAGTATAATAAGAAGCACATGCATGTATTGGATCTTTACGAGTCATTTATCTTTGATTTAAAAAAAAGAAAACAATATTAATGTAATTAGAGGATTTATTTGAATTTGAAAGCAATATCGCATTGTTAGTCCGACTACAATATAATTAATCATATCTCATCAGAATATCATTTATACCATACCGATTTTAATAATTTAATCTTGAATTCACTAGATTAATTGAATTGATCTCAACTTCAGATAAGATTATAAATACATAATAATTTCAGCTGTCTTATTTTTTGATATCATTAGAACGTTTAGATTCAAGATTATCGTTTCAAATACCGGATCACGATTTTGCTATATTTTGTTTTATTTTTCGAAACAATCAATATCCATTCAATCGTAAGTCAATTACTAATAAAACTTGATATCCAACATAGTTTTCTTATCCAGCTCTTCCGTTCGTTTATACCAGGCAACGCCACACGGTTCCACATTCAAGTTCCGATGCAAGTTGCAAACCAAATCATCAAAACCATCGACGAAGAAACAGTGAAATTCGTATTCGTTGGCGTGTGTGTCGTAGAACTCGATTGATCTGTAAACAAAATTATAAAACACGCATAAAGGAGAAGTTGGAATAAATATGCATCTCCTATCAGGCGCGATTTAAGAGGCAAACATCAACACCCTGCTATTACTTTATCTACCCGTTTTACTCTATTTCGTAATTAAAATGGGGTTGTTCGTGCAGGATTGTTTATTAATTAGATAATTTGTTTTAGCGCAAACACAGTATAAAGGAACACTTTGCGATGTCCAATGTTACCTTGTAGCGTAATTGTAGATTCCGGTAAAAGTATATGCCGTTCGATACATTTTGTCAGGCGTGTTGGAAAGCATAAACTCGGTTATCGTGAACTGAAAGAACGAAATTGAACAGTTTTGAAAACGAAAAATAGAATAGAATTAAACAATTCACAAATAGTTTTAAACCAAATTTGATAATTCCATACCATTATTCTGGAATCTAGAAGTCTACCGTCCATGCGAGAGTCCACAACAAATGTCGAGTTGATGGTATGTTGAACGAAACACGTGTCTGTCCAGTAGCCCATGTCCCAAACAGAACCGAGAGGTAACGGGTCCCCTATAATGAAATAATGCAAAAGAATGAAATGCATGCACTTAATTTGATATTAATGTTTATAATAATATAAATAAGAGCGATGTTTTTGGCTATAAAGTAATATTTCATTTTGTATTTTCACAATTATATATTAAGCAATATTGTAAAATATACAAATAAATGAGGGGTGTTAAGGCACGGATGCATACAAATTGAATGCAGTATACCAACCCAATGCAGTAGAATCTACACGTATGTACCAAATTGGATATGAGTGATTGAGTAAGCATGCATATAAAATTTAATGAATTTATATATTTTTAGAACAATATTTCCACAACTCTAAACGTTAAAGTATACTATTGTTCCATTATTTCAAAGGATACGATTTTGGTTTTCTTTGACACATAAATTCAACGCATTTTCTTAATTATGTATGAACATTTTTTATGTATGAACGATGCTGAATTATATTGTGATCAAATGATTTCGTTGTTCCATATTGTACATGCTTATTATACAATATCATTCAAACACTTATCCTAGATTCAAATGTATAAACGATATCGAATTTTAACTTATATAAATGGAACAAAAGAAAACATTTATGTTTATTGCATTTTTTTCTCTCTATTTAAAAAAAAAAGAAATAAAAATGTCTGAAGTCACTCATTTTGCATGTTTTTGTTTACAAGAAACGTGAAAATATTTGAAAACACGACTAATACGGTGAGGGCATTAGTGCAAACGTGTGTTATTCACGGCTTTTTGCTGATAAATATACTTTACGGGCCGCCATTTATTGTCAAGCACGGTTCATGATTTGATTACTTTGTCAAACTAATAAAGCGACATTTAAAGCGGCTGACCCCCATATAATAATACTTGAGTAATCCGACTTAACAACCTTGTTTTTAAAACATCCCACATTAATAAAATTAATGTTTGCATGGATACCTTGAAAAGTGTGTCACTAAAAAATGTTCACTTGCATTTTACGCACGTGCGAGATTTTTCTAGTATACATGACTAAAATCACAAATCAGCAGTACCCCACGAACTAAGTCAAAAAGCTTTTTATCTGCAATCTTTTCGTCTGCGGAAATATGCAGATATTGCAATCAACCGATAAAATTCAATGTGTTCCCGTGCATCGATTTTCTATATATTACAAATCATAACACAGCCTTATATATAAACATTAATATAATAGAGCTATCGAACGTGAAACATACGATATTTTGATAACGATTTTATGAATTGTATAGAAGATATTCAACTTTAAAGACACCCACCTCTAAATTTAAATGTCATTTTGCTGAAACCACTAAGCGTAATCCCTGGCCCCTAATTGGCTCATTTCCCAGTAAACAAAAAACGTGTTTTGCACGTTTTCTATCGGTGCATTTTTGGTAACATACTAACCAAGGTATCAAATACGTTTTTATCACGTTTTTATTCAGAATGTTTCCAAATTCTATTTTAAAACGTTTAATGTACGTTTTTTAAGTGTCAAACACGTTTTTAAACGTGATTATCTTAAAGTTTGTTTAAGGTAACTTTGAAACGAGAAAAACACGTTTCCGAAAAACGTTATAAAAACGTGTTTTATAACTATATAAAAACGTTTTTTAAATCCAAAAAAATGTTGTGACGTCATAGTTTTGTGTGCGAGTCATCAATATTGCTAGCTAGACATGTTTAGTTTATCTTTAAACGAACAAAATGAGAGCAAAGGAAAACATCAAAAAATATGTTAATATTACAAAATGTGTATTAAAGCAAGATAATAAAGGAACTTATCAATGATAATCTAACCATATGGATCATAAGGGCTTATTTTGTCAATTATAATGCAACTTAGTTTTCGAAAGCCCTGGGAAAATGTATATTCAAAAGGTGTATAATTTTCCAGAGGCATATACATCAAAGGCGCTGAAGGAGGATTTTTACATAATCAATAAAACATCGAATTTACATAGTTGTACAATATTATTGAAATATGAATTGAAGTGGTAATATGATAGGGTAAGTGATTTTGTTTCTAAGGGAGGATGTGGGAGGTGGCCGATATAGCAACATGTCACTGGAACATGGTTAAAATTCATGGTTCGTAAAAGTTTGACTTTTATGATAATTTTCCAAAGTGATTGTTTTTATAAGTTTATTTCTTAATAATAAAAGACATTGAGCAAGTTCCATAGACAATACATTTCAATATATATCTCGGTCACACTTGGTGAATTAAAGTCCGAAATTGCTTTTTGATTATGTATAATTTTCCTTTTTCTCAGAGCAGTTAAGCTTGTACTGAAATTCTATTCCAATATTATTTCCGTTTAAACATGAATATGTTTACGTGTATATATCTAATTTCAGCTCATAGGATTTTATGTTATATAGTTTTATTTTACAATGCAAATTCAATCACCACAATTGTGATTTTAGTAGCACCTTAAAGTTTAAAAGTGGTTTTTATTACGGTTTTCTTATCCTTATGAAAACGTTCTAGAGACGTACAAAATACGTTTTTATTTCGTTTTCAGGAAACGAAATAAACACGTTAATCGTGATGGACATAAAAACGTGAATAAAACGTCACGAAAAAACGTGAAAAACACGTAATCGAAAACGTATTATAAACGTGTAAATTCCGTTTCCTTGTTTACTTGGTTACAGGGGTGTGTCACTTATACTGCACACGTCATTGACGTCATCAATTTAGGCTCGCTATATAAAGCACTGTGACACATAATCGATAGGCCTACTCGTCGTGTCCAGTAACTAACTTCGCTTTGAAGCCAATTATTGTAACTTTATCAGTTTAATTAAATATGACCTCTATATTGTGACTCAATTATTTGATAAAGCTATAGCAAAGTAGCTATGTATATTCTGGCTTCATATTGACTTTTTTTCTAGATCAAATCAAAGATTGAAGATTAAATTGGATCTTATTCCATTAGTTATCGAGAAAACTAATCCATGCCACGGCTAAAAATATGTGACTAAAATGTATTTAGAAAAGAATCCATTGAACAAAATAGAAAAGTTTTATAATAAATTAATGAACATTAAAATGTTGCAAAACATATATTTTTTTAGATGAAGTTTAATTACCACCAATGGGTGCTAGCTCTAACTTGCAACCCTGGACTTAGCCTAAATTCCAAATTTCATAAAGAATTTCGAAATACTGCCCCCGAATTGCTGTCCCTCCTTCTCACGTGTTCGACCACGCATGCTTGTTTTTTTTTAAATGGTGAGAGACATAATAAGCATTGAAAAAAAGTATTGATTTAGATCAAACACATTTATTCAAATCGGTAGAGTAGGGTTATCACTGGTTTCAGACGATTCATAGTCATCGCTATCGTCACAACTTTCGACGCTGCTTAATGATATGAGGACTGGCCCAATTCTGTCTATTATACCAATATCGATATTTCTCTCTTTTAACCTTTGTTAAATAATATTAGCCGTTGGTAAAATAGTTATCCCATAAAATCCATAAATGACTTGTTGTATGGCTTTCTTATCAAAGTCATCGATTATTTTTCTAGATTTTCGCTTAGATTTTGGACCTTAATATTTACCCATCATTGTGACATTTATACAAAAGGTTATTCAAGCAAGCAATGAAACGAGGTAGGGTCTAGCCTTTATTGTCCATTTGTATTTATTGACACATTTATTTCACAGCGATTTATTGCATTTTAAGAAGCTAAACAATTTGAATGGAACATAGGCTGAAAAGCACTTCGGAATAATATAGCACCTAGACTAGAACTAATGGGACCAAACATACTTCTAAACAATCACTTATCAGTTGAGTAGTCTAGATTCTATTTTCGCGGGTATTCTATGTGTCTGTTTATGATTAAAATCTAATTGAAGGGTGTATGCAAAACACACAAATAAAATAATCGCCGTTTGTCATAAACCATGGTAAAAGTAATTTTTTATTCGCCATTTATGTGAGGATTTGTAAGTTTTATTTATATGATTGTTTCTATTTGAAATATATCTGAAATGTCTTGCCTCTGCTTTGTCGAAAAAAAATGTATGTAATATTTGATTCACTTTTGCATGCATCTCTTCAAGTGTAAAATCAGACAGAAATGTCTCTCAGTTTGATGGACAAGGAGCCAAAAGGGACAGTATTCATGTTATTTTGCCAATTGATGACAATATAACGATAAGCATTTTTTTCTAAATCTTTTAAAATTTTCCCAAATGTACACCAAGTTGAACGCATCCCTCATTATTCTCATTATTTGCAACAAAGAGAATTTCCCTTTATCTACTTAATAGACATTTTTTAACGCAAATTACAAAAATTAAAAAAAAGTTATCAATTTTTACTTTAAGCCGTGGCATGGTTAAATTAAATTATGAGGCATAATGTTCAAATAAAGGGAAGAAAAAGATTGCAGATATTTGTGCTTTTTTAGGAGCACACCATCTATCTAGTTATCTGCGATCTTTTCGTTTACGAAAATGTCGCAGGTTTTAAAATCAGTCGAGTTTTTTTAATTGCCTTGTCCGACACATTTCTATATTTTAAGGGACACACTTGACAAAATAATGTGTATAAAAGCAATAAATAGACTATAGATATGGAGCATAGTTGGTTTTGATGAGCCTTTGTTATATGATTGGGATTGGGGCTAATAAAAATTAAATAACATTTTAAACCCTGCTTTTGAAACCTTTTTTTCATCACAATATGCCTATTTGTAACTGGCTTTGTCAAATATATCTCATTATACTGATTAATTGAAAGACTAAAATAATATTGCAAAGCACAATTTCTTGTACCCGCGTGACCTTTCTCATCCGTTTTTTCATCCGTCTACGCATTCGATCGCGACATGTTCCGATCGAATCAACGCAGACGCAGACGCAAGCGCAAACGCAGGCGCAAACGGAGCGTGTTAATCCTGTTATATAGTGTGCGATCCAAAAAAAAAATACACAGACGTCGACGCAGACGCAGACGGACATATGGAGCACTAGCTTAAGATAGTGTTTACATTTCTTCTGTTCAGTAGAATTATTTACAGAATAAAATAACTTGGTACTACTGTAGAAGGCGACCTTGAATATCTTGCTCCATCTGCAAGGTATCGCAATGTGATAATTTTCTCGATCAAAAATATCTGCCATCGCTTAAATTGAGATAAAATAAATTTAACAAGACCCATTTTCCCGCTTTATACTTACCTTATGCTTAGGCTGTCCCCACCCTTTTTGCTTAGTTTTAAGGGTAAGGGGAAGGTGAAGTGGAGCAGAGAATATGGGTACTTGTGATATCACATTTATGGTGCGTTCAGCGGAACTTTGCGTCTGCGTCTGCGGAATTTAAATTGGTATAAAACATAGTAATCCCTGCGGAATTGATACCGCTGGGTTTACTATGTTGTATACCAATTTAAATTCCGCAGACGCAGACGCAATGTCCAGCTGAACGAACCATTACCCAATTTTCATTTGAATCAATCACAGGGTGGGAAATTCCTCATGATTCATTACAATTTGATTTGATAGTTGCTCTGTAAACTTAAGTGCTATGTAAATAATTTCAAATGTTATATATGGTTGGAGTTTTCTGATTATAAATTGAAATTGTATTTGACAACAAAACGGTCCTGATTGCAATGCCAAAGCAAACGTTTTTGTACCAGCACTTCTAACAGCACTTTGTCATAGCATTTGTTTTTTTTTTTTCATGTACAACATGAACTACACGTATTAGAGCCTGGCCGCATTGATTTTATTCTAGTTGTTATTTCCTAACAAAGCTGTCTTCCAATGTATTCCTTATGGGCAACCAAAAACAACGAGCTGTTAGGTAGCTTTAACTCGGTTTTTTAAAGTTTCCCATAAGGAATACATTGGAAGACAGCTTTGTTAGGAAATAAAAGCAAGTAAAAGCTTCCAATGTGGCCAGGCCCTAACAGCATAAAATCATATTTTGGTTTCAGCGAGATCGAAAAACACTGGCTGCTTTGCCGAATTAAAACATATTCCCGGGCTATTGCATTTAAGGCTGAAAATATCGAATCAATGTCGAATCGCTATATGATAAACATTGTAAATGTTTAATGTTTAGGAGTACATTTATTTTGAAAAAAAAAAAACAGAAAAAAACTTCGACGGCTCAAAGCCATTGGAATTTGACAGCAACTTTGTTTCTCGAGAGCAATCAATTCTTCAATGTAAATGACAATGTAAACTATAATATAATGTGCAAGGCCGCGTTCACTCACAAAAAAAACACAAAACACGAATTATGCGCTACAAACTTAAAGCCACATAAATATAAAAAGAATCATAACAAACATACATGTAGTAGGAACCCTTATGTTCACATGTTCACCTGAAACTCACATATTTTGCACCTTGCTTTCGGGTAAACGCGGCTTTATGATCTTACCAAATCTTAATTTGTGTAATAAGTATACGCGTTGATTTTATTTGTGTTTGAATATCATGGCATGCTATGATAATACAAGAAAAATAAAACAATATGAGGTATAATATGTGTGATATAAATATATAAATATAACTTATTCAATATTAAACGCGAACATTTATAATCAATGTTTAACTTCTAATCTTAATCTGATTATTTTTTTTTGTAGAAAAGCAATGCACGATTTATTTGTACGGGTAAATGTAGTAATGACGTGATGGTGAGCCATTGTTTAGATAGTCATACTCATACCTTCTTTCAACTGTCGATAACTTTATAAGAAGTGTATACAAGTTCAATGGAGTCTATTCCTGTTAACAAATGCATGTTTGTTGCTAATTACATAAATTGCCTAAATATGTGTATCATAAACTGTTAGATATCCCAATATACATAGGCTACATTGTGATTAATACGTACAAGATGTTGCTTATGGAAAGAATCATACATGAATATGGATATATCGCACATCATCATTGTACACAATCTATTTTAGAGTGCTAATTTATTTTTTTATTGCTAGTAGTACACCCCGTTATTCAAACAGAACACATTCGTATTCAACCTGGCCCCTCTAAAATACAGCGTCTTTCCACACGGCTTCTCATGTACATTGCGATAGGACCAACACACCATAAAATCTAGGTCACCATCCGGGAATTCGCAGAGGAAATATAGTTCGTAATATCCTTCCGCGTAGAATTCGCAGGTGCTTGTTGAGAAGTTGTAGATGCCCATATAAGGAAGACTGGAGGTTGTAAAGAGGGAGCTGGTGTTGGCCATCATGTATTCTCGAATGCCGATCTATTCAACGTGAAATAATATAATAATATTTCATGTTTTCAGGAAAATACGGGACAAAAGTTACCCGAGGGAGACTGTCTTACAGCGAACCGAAGGCAAGGCCCGAGGGGGAAATATCTTCCCGCAATATCCCGAAAAAATGGAGGATTATTTTGTTTTTGTATTTCATGCTTTTTGTGTTTATATTGTTAAATTTGAATAATAAATAAGACATAGCGAACGGTTCAAAACCAAAAGAAATGGATTTTCTTGATTTGTAACATCCATCGACATGACACCCGGTAAGGTTACGTTAATCCGCACCAGATTAATTCATTTTAAGACGGATCTTAAGATTGATCACATGTTTTTCGTTCAGTTATAGCAATGCAGTTTCTTTTTCTTTAATGCTGTGAAACCAAAATTATCAAAACATATGTTTTTGTTCAGTTTATTTATCTTGTACAAAAGCTGATATTATATCTATTGTATTGAATAGATAAAGTGCTATATAAATAAAATTATTAAAAAGATTAAATGAAACTTTAATCGTTGACCTTCCCAGTAAACAAGAAAACCAATTTTAAACGTATAAAAGCGGTTTTCAGTTTCGTGTTTTTCACGTTTTCAAATGACGTGAATTGCCGGTGTTTTTGTCCACTGTCGAAAACGTGTTTTTGTTGTTATTTTGTTACAAAACAAAAACGTTTTTAAAACGTAAGAAAATTGTAAAAGTTTCGTATTTTAGACGTTATTTTTCAATCCATTTTTTAGTACTGATAGAAATTATCAATGCTCTTGCGCAACCGTAAGAAAATACAATAAATTTAATGATATTAGATTCACTTTATATTCTTTAAATTTACAAGCAATCCTCAACAAATTTACAAGTCCCTGGAAAAATATTTTATATAATATATATTTCCGGGGACTAGTGAATTTGATAAAGATGGTGTCGAAACTATAGGAAATATAGTAAATCTAATACCATTAGATTTATTATATCTTCTTTGAATTCCATCTAATATAATTCATAATTTATTGTGAACATTATTATGTTTAATATTATAACAATTATCATTAATATCATTATAATTAATTTCCCATTATTATTAGTATAACTATTATGACTATTGTAGTGTTTATAAAATGAAATCAATTACAAGCCTTATTTCTATTTAACATGGTTATTGATACGATTATAAATAAAATTATTAAAAAGATTAAATGAAACTTTAATCGTTGACCTTAATTAGCACGAAAACATGCAAACATGTTATTATTTCTTAATACTTGAGAAAGTTTATATCAAAGGACCATCCCTCAAATTATAAAAAAATGTCTTACCTTAATCCTGGAACTAAGGACGTGGTCCCGATCCACCTGTTCAACCACAAACGTAGATGTGTCGACGTCATACGGGAAGCAGTTGTCGTAGCCAATGCGCATGTCCCAGATACTGCCAACCGGAAATGGATTAGCTGAAACCAAAACAAAACCGAAAAGTCAACAAACCCCGTATTATTTTTGGAAAAAAAATCCATAAGTGCGTTTTGTTTGTTTTCATAGGGGTTATAACAGGGTTTGTCTGAAAAAAAAAAATCAAATTTTTCAAGGAAGAAGACAGCGAAATCTCACTTAAGAATATATTCTATTGATGCTTCTTCTACTTTGAACAAAATACTTGAATTGTTTGAAATTCATTTTTAATAGCTTATATAGTCTGATGTTTCTTAACATTATGAATTTAGGTATAAACATGTAGTAAATGATAACGACTTTTCATAAAACTTATATAATCTTTATTTTGTATAATAAACACAGATCTTAACAAATTAAGTTGTCAGCAATTTTATAGGAAAAATGAAATCATAGGCAATATGAAATACGCAAAATCCAGAAAAGCAATCTATCAGATACTTTATTTAATACTATTTTTAAAGACATATTTTGTATGTCATAAGTAAATAAACATATCAACTGGAGCCCAAATGCCGCCTGTTGTATTTTGAAAATGTTGTTGTTGCCTTTACTGTCGAGTTGAGGTTAAATTCAATCAGTATTTGTCCACTAATAGACATTATTCGCCATCAAGAACGTGTATACCTTTTCTTCACATATACGTTTTGATCAACTTTAAAAACACTGACGAATGCCTTTATATTGTGTCTATGTCAGTCTACATATAGATATTGCCCGCCGTCCAGAACTGGTACTCTCCGCACGGCTTTGATAGCGTCTGTCTTCTCACGTGACACGTCATCGAATCGCCCCACAATCCCTCAATTTCGCAATCGATAAACACGTCGGGTAATTCCGGAGACCAGAGCGTGGCCGAGCGCTTTCCGAAGTTGTAGATACTCTCAAAGAAGCGTCCCGCGTCGTCTATTTCGGCTCTGTGTTTAGCGTGCTGGAGACCGTAGAGTAGCATCTGAAAGAAAGTAAACATATTTTATATGATAGAAATATAGTCAGAACGAACGATAAAGGGTCTTTCCAAGTTGTAGATGCTTTCGAAGAAGCGGCCGGCGTTGTCTAATACCGCTCTGTGCTAGCGTGCTGTAGACCGTATAACAGCATCTGAAAAAAATGTATAAAGTAAAAGTGATTGAAGAAAAAATGAAAGTGAAACTGAAGCAAAACGAAACCAAAAATTGGAATTTTCCGACTTTGTAGATACTTTCGAAGAAGCTTCCCGCTCGGTGGTTAGCGTGCTGGAGACCGTATAACTGCATCTGACAAAAAAATAATATAACATATTGAAGAAAAATGAGAGTGAAACTAAAGCAAATAAAACCGAAATTTGTGTTTTACTAAGTTGTAGATGCTTTCAAAGAAGCGCCCCGTTTCGCTGTTTCGTCTATCCCGGTATGTGTTATACTATAGCGTGCTGTTAACAGTTCACGAATTTGAAAGTCGGGGTTCCGTAGTTGGAGATACTTTCAGAAGGTGTTGTCTATCCAGTCTATCTCTGCTTTGTGTTTTGCTTGCTGGAGCCGTATATCAACATCTGGCAAAATAAAGATACAAAATAAAACAGATGCTTGGAGAAATGTCCAAAAATGTATGTTTATGTGGTGTGTAAAGCATGCTGATGATCGTAAAACAGGATATTAAAGAAAAGAAAAATATAAATTGAAATAGGGATAAAGAAAATGAAAGTAAATTAAAACAAAACGAAACCAAAAGCGGAAGTTTTTGATGCTATGGAGGTTTTTCATGACTCGTCCAGACTGTCCATCCCCGTATTCTTTTTAGAAACATCTCTCACCGGTTAAAAAAAAACGTTTGATATAAACAAAGAGTACTGCAGTTGTTGAACGAAAAAAAAATGCTCTAAAAAGAATGGGATAAGCGAAGAAAGTTGATCTAACTCGGACCGGCTGGAATACCTATTTTTCTAAAGATAATAGGGGTATTTCTGCGGCGTGTTTAGGGTGCTGCAGACAGTGTAGCCGCGTCTGATAGCAAAATATAACGGAAGGGAAATTTAAACTTAAATAAAACGGATGTGAAAGTGGGGCTATAGCAGTGATATATGCTTTCCAAGACGCCGCTATGATGTTGACTTTTACATGTTTATGACGTGACGATAAAACCAGGTATGAAATCAAAAAATAGAGTATCAAAGAACCAGGTCTGAAATGAAAAAATAGAGTATCAATGAACCGCAACAAAAATTGGAGATAAAGTATACCGCATCTCTGATACAAATAATTACTTAAATTGAATTTTATTTTGTAAGATAATGCTTTAGTAGGAAAAACTAAAATCCGGGTTCAAAAGCAGCAAACATCTTTAATATAAAAGCATTGATTGATTTGACAAAAAAAAAACAAATCCCATGTTTATTCCTGACTTACATGCGTCCGCGTTGTAAACTCGAATTTGTTGATATTAGTGACGGCAAAACCGGAAATATCTATGTCCCCGGCGTAACAATCGTCGTATTTCTTGTAGCCAAACCACATCTGACCATAAAAGAAGGGCATCCCTGAAAAATACAAAAATGGAAGAGCTAGGACTGATGATTTTTATTGATTTATGAAGGAATGTATGCACCCTTGTGTTAGGTTGAGTCAAACGCGGTAATAAACATAGACTTTTAAAATTACAATTGCTGTGTGTGTGTGCTAGAAAATAAATGATTTGCTTCCAACACAATGCTGCATCAATCCCTTCAAGTCAGTTTCATGCAAAAACGTGCTTCCGGTTATTAAGCTTTATCCATTTCACGAAATTTGCCTCAATTCACAGGCTTCTTTAACTGGAAAACATATTTTAATTTATTATTACAAATATAAAAAAAATGTTTCATACCTTTTACAATTCCCGAATCCTTAAATGCTATTCAAAATTCAGTAGACTCCATATTAAATTTGCTCGAAATTTATTTAATAACAAAACACGTTTTTGCATGAACCCCTTTAACTTTTCCGGTTATGATTAGGTTATGATTATCTGTTGATCTAAGTGATTATGTTTATTTATTCATAATTCTTCTGATAAATCGTAGCTGTAAAGCATGTCAATTGATCCATATTTCTTGTTTTACTCACAATTTGTAAGGTCACCAATACCCAAGCAACACGGAAAACTGCTGTGAATGACATTTTTTCTAGAAATCAACCGAAGAAAATATGATATACACAAATATGAGGATGCATTCAATAATAAATCATATCCATAACCATAAAGTAATCTTAAACAGTATCCATGCAAACATGCAAAAAAAGAGATATCATCAAACACAGTTATTTTTTTTAGATTGTCCTATATTTATTTATATTTTCGTATTTTTATCCATTTTTAGTGCAATTAAGACTGCGCGTTTGCGATTTGCCATCCTTTTCTGATAACCTGTCTCAATGTATCTTTGACCGATTTCACCAAATGGTAGATTGTACCATGTTGACCTACTATTCCACCAAACTTTGAACTGATAACAAAGTCAAATACAATGCTCAACTACTCAAGTTTTTGTTGCACAGCTTTTGAAAATTTTATCAACGTGACATTGCTGTGTTTGGATTTGATTGAAAAACAACCGAGAACAACAACGTGTCATATTGAGTATGAAGTCCGTGACTTTACCTAGGTCATGTCGGCTGCACAATTTATCATTATTAATGTTTATTTGTATGTTTGGTGTCAGACGTTAGATACATGTTTATGTACGTTTGTGACCAATGCAGTATCATATCGAATTTGTAGACTACCTCGAAATGTCGTTTTATTTCTCAAACGTTTTTGTTTTTAATCTTATATTTTGTTTTTGACCTTGATTTGAAAATTGTAATTTTGAATTGGTGCTATAACATTCTAAATAATACAATGCTTTATTTTCTTGCGCTGAGTCAATACTGTTGGCAGTTTATTGTTAAAGTTTTCCGAATTGAATTCGTATGTTTTGTTCAGTTGTCATTACACATATTTGACTTATGTTAAAATCGATAACCTTTATCTTTTTTAGATATACATCCAAATTTATTATCTATGTACGTGACAATAAAACAGAATATCTAATTTTATTTTATTTACGTATTTATTGATCATTTAATTGTTTTACAATTTTATAAAAGCTAGAGGAGCAACCAGGAAATATGTCAGACAAAATAAAAACACAATTTCAGCATTTTTTTTCTTTATTTAATTTATCCACTTCAAATGAAATCAATATTGCTTACTTTTTAACAGAAATATTTTAAAACACATAAGCCTCACATGCTATTAGTTATATTAACTATTAATTTACTAAAGAATTCAGCATGACTTGCACAGATCTGGTCTAGATGGTATGCCGTATCTCCTCATAGAATGTTTTTATAAATATAATGATGAAAATATCACTTAAAACAAAATGATTTAAAAGTAAACAATAATCTGTCGTCAGTTCAAACCAAACAAACACATCCACTTCTAGATGCTGTGCCTGATCGTCTCATAGAAGGGCCCCAGGTTCTTGATGATATGTGACTTGTCTACATCGACGCTCAAGAAGTGGTATTTGGAGCAGGGTTCGTCCGACGTGTTTTTGTAGGCGCTGCAAGTCAGGTCTTGGTAGGACGGGTCGTCAAAGTCACAGCTGTCAAGGGAAAGGAAATAATTGTATATGCATTTGTGTAAATTAATAACCAAAAGTACACAAGATAGCAGGGACGGGATCATATTGTTTTTCTCCCTCTCTCGTCTTAGTTTACAGATCAGTCTTGTACAGAAAAGGTGAATATATAATGTCATCGTTGAATTGGTAGTGAGAGAGAAATTAAAATAAATTTAGAGAGAGAGAGAGAGCGCGCGCGAGAGAGAGAGAGAGAGAGAGAGAAAAAGAAAGAAAGAGAGAGAGAGAGGGATGGGGGTGGGGAGAAGAAAGAAAGATAAGTACTATTTGGAGCAGTCTTTGTGTCTTTGTCCTATGTGTTCTTTTAGGTGCTGAATGTCAAGTCTTCAATTCATCCCAATCAATTCATCCCAATAAAGAGTGTAGACTATTAATCTTAATGAAAATTTAAAGTTATAACTATGTCTTACATCCAATAGATGGAAGGATCCGATGTGCTGTACCAAACCGATCTCCTATGAGCGAAATAGTAGTAGCCCTGATACGCAATCGCAATCGACAGGTGCTCTTCCGGTAGATTGGCCGTTTGGAAGTTCATGTCACCGATCTGTTTACGAATGCGTAACACACATTCATAATCTTATGTCTTAATAGGTGATTGCTTTAACTTCTTTTAATATGATGCATTGAAGCATCCTCAGTCTAGTCAGCTTCATATATACTGCTTTTCAATGTTGACTTTGAAAACATATATTTATTTATTTTATAAGTTCTTTAAACGTTGAAATACATTATGTTGCTCTTTTTAAATGTTCGTAATCAGACAGCGAGATGGTACATGCTTAATCACAATGATTATTATAATTAAAATTTAAACTTTTAAATGTATGGTCTACATACGAATTCAATTGTTTCCAGGTTTACTACATATGCTCTATTTATCAAAAGCACAAATATCATTGATTTACATTTCCCTCTAATCCAATTATACTTGTAAACAAAAACATATACTTATTGTATTTTGAACTTGTAAACAAAGGTACTTACAAAGACACGTGACGGGAAGTGCGGATCCCTCTCATGCGTCACCATGGTGAAGAGCATGGTGTCGAAGCGACGCGGGTAGCAATGGTCGAAGACGCGAGAGGCATTCCAAGAGCGGTTCACCGTGAACGGGTGGGCTGCGGAAAAAAACATGATACAAAAAATGCAAAAAGTGGTTCACAGTAAGAGGGTTCTTGAAAAAAAGTCAAAAACCGTGAGAAAATATAATGTAAAAACAAATTATAAAATTCATAATAATCATGTTCCACCGTTGCTGAAACAAAATCGAAATCTTATAGGTTACACGTTGAAAACGTTAAATGACACTGTTCAATATACACCTTTATCCAACATGCATATAATTTCATGCAAATTCATGCAATGAAAAATAATTTTGCATTGTTTCCTTTGTCCAATATGTAGGATGACAATCCAAAATCATAAATCCATTTTTCGCCTAAAATCAAAATCCCTTTTTCAAAATGCAAATTAATTCTGATGCGACCCTCTCACATCAAGGTATCAAACTCAAGAAACTGCTTGTGAATTAGGTCAGAAAAATGTTTCGCGTCATGAAAAGAAATTGATTTGACATTTGCTTGCGCCGCCGTTGTTTTTTTTTCTTCATGCAGGTCAACACAAATCAACGCATTTTATGAGTTTTGCAAAATTCAACAAAGTATTTTTTATTATTTTGTTTCTCATTTCTGCTTACTCTTCATGGTTTAGGAACGTGATCATTTAGATAAATTCGGTAATAAGAAAACACCAGACAATATTCATAATGTAACAAAAGACACTTTGTCGTCGAAATATCTTACTATAAAACAAATTAGGAGGCGCCGAAGTGTCATTTGCTAGGGACAGAAGGGTCTTTTGCTTGGGGTCAAAGCGTCTTTTCCAAAAAGCCCCGATAAGTCATTTTTGGATAAGTCATTTATATAAGGATTGGCAAGTTAGCCTCGTTAAACTTTATTAAAGTATTCAACATGGATCGAAAATCATGTGACACGTCGCACAATATTTTAGCGAAACATGTTAAGTGGACGAAACATTGTTGCACGAAGCCCATCAATTAAAAGGGGTTCCTTATTATGATTTTGGTAAAGTCTTATGGTTTAGACTTGATTAAAGTTCCTCGAAAATGTTGGTAATCGCATTAACATAATCCGTTAAATTTAAATATTCCATAAATTTATGTTTTTATTAGTGGTCTTCCGTGGCGCAATGGATAGAGTTAGGAAAATTTGTACAAACATGAAAGGCGTCTTGCATGCCAAACAAGCAGGATCGAATCCACTCACAAGGATTCGATCCCTGCAGTTGCCGGCGCTTTATATTATAATATTTTGATAAGCTTTTGTTCTGTACAACAAACAATATTCACATACAACTAAAAATCACTGAGTAACAACTTAACAACTATACGGGACATTGAATGTTGGTTGTTATTCGATTTCATATAACAGTTTCTAAACATCGATGAAAATCGTCCACACGACACAGTAAATCACATTGTTGTTGATATATTGTTTTATATTTACTTTTTTCAATATTTAATCATGTTACAACATTATGACTATTGTTCGAGCGTGTAAATTAAATGCATTTCTGATGCAATCATTCTAAAAAAGGACTTTAATTTATATAGAGATGTCAATATGTTAAAAAAAAGCAATAAAGTATTACAGCACTTCATGCTTTGTGTCCTCATATAAGTTATTTCTTAAAATAAAGCATAAGCAAAATAAAGCAAAAGGTGTGCGAATGGATTTAGATTATTTTAGAAAGAATCTGAGTGTTGTGGTTTAAAACCGCCTCCAGATTATATTAACATATACCAAAGCAAATAGACTCTACATCAAATACTTAATTAGCACATGATTTTTGTTCGTAAATGCAAGTGAGTAATATGTGTTGCAAATAAGTTGAAAAATATGGCTATAACCTGTAATGGTCCCCTTTAATCCGTTTAGACGGCTTAAATCGCTATGATGCGCGTTGTTTCGTATATGAGAAATTAACCATAGGGGGACTGATACAGGATATAGCCAAAAATATTATACAGGTTAATATATTTTTTTCTTGATGTTTCGAAATTTGTATCTAAACCCATAGCAACATTTATTCCTAAACACTTTTAAAACACATCTTTAAACAACGTCGAACCAGGGATCTTTACCAGTAGGTCGCTTGTTGTTTGTTTACGAATGCATACACACGCCTTTCTAGCCTTTTACAATACATGGATCTTCTATTTTTCATCACATTGTTTACTGCATGTAAACAAGTGCGCGATACACCATTAAAGGGAACCTCACGAACAGTTCCTTTTGAAAAAGAGTTCCGAGAATGAGAAATATCCTAGATTTTGAGAAATCTACGAATTTTTAAATGACTTAATGTTTATAATTAGCAAATGAAACACTGATTATATAATAAACGTATAATTGATAAAGCAATATAAAGAAGAAAAATTTGATATATCTTGAATGGCTGCCAAACGTTTTTTGTGTGTGTTAAACACATTTTTTTTTCTAATCTAAATAAAATTTCTTGAAAACAGTGTTACAATTCTAATTCATGTGACAAACCACTTGGCAATTGAAAACGTCTTATTATAGCCATTTCGATCTATTCAATCTTCATTGTTTGTTATAAAACTAAAATTTAAATAAGTAAATAATTCAACACGATCTTATTAGAAAGATAACAAATTAGATATGAAGCATTCATATAAGTTTTTTCATATAACGTTGCGATGCTTGGTAATTATCGGTTTAAATAAAATATTTGAAATCTTGATCTGTAACAAAATCACTACATGAAAACCGACTTTTAAAAAATATTATTATCTATTTATTCCAATGTATAGTTGGGTGTTCCTCACTGTTGCCGCGCCGGTGAGTGATGATGCGCTGATACGCGAGATCCAGGGAATGCAGGGGGTCGTATTTCGTGTATTGCACCGCTCCTTTTTTTAATAGAAAAATGTAATAATACGAAAATATGTGCTATTTGTTTGATCTAAAAAATCCTCTAGAGTTCAGAATTATTTTTTTGATCAGCAGTGTGTATGCTTAGATGTGGATAGATATGTTTTAATAATTTAAATTCATTGGTAGGGTATCGTATTTCGTTCATTTCACTGCTACCAATTTTGAATAAAAAAGCAGATTTCAAACGAAAATATTGTCTTTTTGATGATGAATGATACTCAGGTTCAGGGTATAACTCGGGATAAAATGTATTGTTTTATAAGATAAATTCATGTATTCATTCTATATATCTTAATTAGTATGCGTAGGAATGTGGGTGTGATTTATTCTATCCAATGTTTAATTGGTTTGCAAACACATAAAATTCGGATTATCAGATTATTTTGCAATTTGAAACAAAACTGCAAAAAAATATTAGACTGATGGATGTATAAAACAAGAACATAATAGCATGTTCACTATGAGATCACTGAAATATGGCAAAACACCAACCAGTTGAACTGAGGTCGCTGTTAAAAATATTGCTTGCAACTAAAAAGGAGGAGTGAATGCATTCCGATGACGTAACTTAAAACTGTTATACCAAAAGGGCATTTGCACTTAAGAAAATACTTGTAAACAAAAAAAAATATACGTAACCTTGATTAATGTGCGATTAAAGTTTAATGTAATTCAAGCATCAATAATCAATATTGCTCTTTAATGACCCCGGCTAAAATAAATTATCATCATCAATATAATCTGTAATCAATAATAGAGGGGCACTCAACGATTTATTCGGGTGAATGTTTATTCTTGTAGCAGTTCTTCCTTGCTTGCAACTTTTTCAGAACAGAACAAAGTTTTTTTTTCGAAACGATTATTTTACTCTAGGATTATGTTTGTAAATATATCAACCGATGCAGCTGTATCTTAATTTAGTCTCTGTAACGAATCTGTGAAAGAATAACCTCATACACATTTGATTTATTGAAATCTTTATTCTGGTAGGAGATTGTAAATTTGCTTGCAATAGCGTTTCTGCTTTCCTTGCTTGGAACTACAGAATAAACATTTCGATGAATATAAGAAAAAATAAATTGCTGAGTGCCCTCGATAATATGTTATTTTGATTCAAAATGTATAATAGAGAACCGTTTACCATAAAAATTGTAAAACGTAGCGGATACAAATATGCCGTATCAGATTGATAACAAACATTAAACAGTCTGGATTACTTCAAAGTTGATAGTTCACATTGTATAGTTATATATGCTGGATTTAATAGATGAAATATTGCAAGTTGGATAGCACGATTTTGGATATAGAATAAGCTTGGGCATTCATAATGTATTCTAATATCTTTTAAATATGCATTCCATCCCTCTTTGACAAAAGGCACGACCAACGTCGCAGTATTTACATTCCACTAGGATAAACATGGATTACAAAGGATATAGATATAAGCCTATATACAGTTAAAACCACTTCCAATTTGACTATCGTAAGCAAAATTATTCGTATTCGTTTATTCGTTTATTCGTATTCGTTTATTCGTTTATTCGTTTCTCATTTATTCTTATGCTTTCGTTTATTCGTAAGCATTTGTTTATTCGTAAGCTATCGTAAGCTATCGTAAGCAATCGTTTATTCGTAAGCTATCGTAAGCTATCGTTTATTCGTAAGCTATCGTAAGCTATCGTAAGCTATCGTTTATTCGTAAGCTATCGTTAATTCGTATGCATTCGTTTATTTGTTTATCTACTACTTATTCATGATTAGGATATTCATAATCTAGCAAATGATTATCATTTCAGATGATAAATTTTACAATTAAAAAATGATATCTACAAAGCAAAGTGACCCCCCTTTTCATATAACCGATGTGTCCCCCTTTAGTTCATAAATAGTGCCTTGTCTAATATGTTTAACTACTTAGTTCTACTGGTAAATAGATTATTCAATCGCAGTGTCAATGTGTCAATTTGGTTACTGAAATGTTGTAAATATAAATAATTTGTACTTATG
>LQRL01011483.1:0-23030 GCA_001703475.1 Hydroides elegans | reverse complement strand
ATTCAAATTTAAAATATAGATAAACGCATATTAGCGAAAGTATTTTCCAAAACATGTAAAAATCAAAATAGATTGAGCAAATGCTGTCGCTGTAAATGAACACAACACTGAAACATTATACTTGTAGTATGTTAATAAATAAATATGATATGGCCATTTTATTTATATATATAGCCTATATATTGCCACTATACAGATTTTGAATGAATAGTTCAATATATAGTTTACAGATGTCATAAAACCAATGAAGTTTCTGATAACTATATGAAACTAGTCGAGGTTGACATAATGTTTCGAGCATTCATATCCTCTTCGGTTGATACATGTTCCGAAATACTTCCTTGTACAATCTCCAGCGTGACGTCGCTTATATTTGACGTTGATTCAGACTCTACGTCTTGGTTTTTGTCTATATCCGGAGCTGACGTAATCTCAGACACACACTTTGATTCGACGTCGCCATCAAAATTTGACGTCATATCAGGTACGATGACAACCCTCACATCATTATCCAGATTCGGGGTCATATCAGATAAGCCCTGTGGTTCGACGTCGCAAATTTTGTCTGTCGTCATATCTTGAACATCCTCTAGCGCGGTGTTATTTATATCAGACTGAGTCAACGTATCTTGTTCGTGTTGTAACTCTTGAATATGAGAGTTTATATCCGTTACTAATAATTGTCCGTTAATTTGCATGATAGAGTCTTGTTGTGATTCCATTTGAGATTCCATTGCATTGTCTGAGTATTCTGGTCCTCCTTCGATTGGAGTGTCTTTTGCTATTGTTTGAGTATTTATACCATTCTTTGAAAACAAATCAGAATTGTTATCAATGGGCGTTTTGGTGGATTCTCCTTGCGCCGATTTTTCATAGTGTGAAGGTAATCCAGATACCTTATTGGATTCGGTCCGTTGGTTTACAATCAAATCTTCTTTCTTTTGCAAGAACGTTTGTGATTCATCTGTTTGCTCAGATGGAGGGGTCACTACTATCACCGGGGGCTGTGTATGATGTTTAGAGGGTTCATGAATCACACTTGGTGGCCCAGCACTATCAAATTCCGGAGTTCTCGTCGAGTCTACGGATATATGCTTCTCAATGGGTCTTTGGTCAGTTGATGTCTCAACCTGTGTTGCCTCAGAACTGTGATTCGGTGGACGTGCAATGACATGTGGCATGACTTGTTTATTTCCATGATCTGGACTGTTTTGTGCAGGCTCATCAATTGACGTTTGTGTTGAAAATGTTCTACGACGTTTTGAGGGAACTCTTGCTGTTTTGTTCTCCGCATTGATTGGATGTTCAATATTAGTTTTATTTATTTGAACACCATCTGTAGTTGATGTCTTGTGATCGGGCGAAGCGCCTTCCATGTCTGTTTGAACTCCACTTCCATGTGACACAGGCCCTCCATAATCAGGAGCTACATAGTTCTCGATATCACTATGTCGATTCATGGGTAAATACCCTTTGATATGTGATCCAGAGTGCCTTGCGTCCAACAAGCTTGGCGTATCAATATCATCTTGTATTTGTGGCGGGCTCTGTCTGGGATTACAGCTGTGGTATGAAGGAGGTGACTCATTGACGTAACCCTTTCTAGTTGGTGATATACTATATGTTTGTAGAGTATGATCATCAGTATCATTATCAGTTTCTAGATTGTTAGAATTCTGATTTGATCCAGGATTTGGAGGAGGGCTATTACCATCACTGTGCAATGGCTCAACGTGGTCTATTCTTTGGGGATTCGGTGCATATCTCTGAGGCACAACATCATCACACTTTGCAGGGCCCATGTGATTTACTTTATCCTTAATATTTTCCGATGCTAGACTTCTGTTGTTAGGGTCAATATATCCAGTTACGTCCAATGTTTCACCAAAAAATCCGTGGTGACTCACTGGTTTCAAATGTGACCCCTCTGTTGTGATTGAGCTATCACTCGGAGGAGGTTTGCAATATGAGCTCCGACAACCCGTTTCTTGTGTCCCTGCCTTGTCTAAATACATATCACTATGCGTCAGATACTGCGAGGTCAATACGGTTCCATATTGCACTGAATGCGGGTTGGAGGTCAATACGTCAGTTCCATATGGCACTGGATGCATGGTTGACGTAAGAGAGTGTAGCTTTGATGGTTGCAATGTGGCGGGAGCACTGGAGTTTGAACCGCCTGCCTCGTTTTGAATGAAAGTTGGGTTAAGGACTCCGATTGGTGGAAGGGATTCAGCGCTGAGCTCTGTGGTTGTGGTGGCAACGGAGGTTGTTTGGGAACTAAAAATAAAGATAGAAGAGGTCTAATACAATGAGTATATACAAAGGATCTATTAATAATTAAGCTTCAACGACAACGACCGCATATTTATACATTTAATGGCCTCAGTATTCGAACATAGTCTACCATAACAATATAATAAAATGTACTAAAATACATTGAAAAGACATTTTATAAGATGTTACTCATCCCTATTCCATTTGATAATATAGATTCAATATGATTTGCATGCAAAGAATATGATTTAATCGAAATGCATGGTAAATTATGGAATTGGATATGAAATATTACCGTGGGCCATAAGCCGGTGTCACATTATCAAGTTCATCATAGAAGGGGTTATTGTTATTATTATATGTGTCATTCGACGCCATGAATTTAGCTTCCGTTCTTTTTCCCTTCTTGTAATACCGCCGATAAACTAAGATTGCCGCTATACCGAATGCTAAGAGGAGAACTGTGATGATGGGAACAGCGATTGCTGATGCATCTGAAAATTAGGTTAAATAGGAAAATAGGGCTTAAACGTTACTAAAACATATATAGAATGTAATTGAGCAATGGATTGAGTGATAACATTTAGGCCTGTCGTTGGAAACTTCTTTGAATTGTTTTTTTTAATCTACACGTAAATTGTTGATTCGACCTAATTTCATTTGAATTTTTGCTTAATATTAGTTTAATGTTGAGCATATTCCGTCATGTGGGAAAAATCTAGATAGTCGTTTAATGATAAATTTCAAAACAAATCCTTTTATCCTTATCAATAATAAAACAAAACTTCCTTACCCGACCCGCCACCCTTAGAGTCCCCACCTGATCCTCCACTCTCTTCCTCATTTATATCTATCACTGTTCCTTTCACCATACATTTCCCCTCATCAAGTGATCCATCATGTGATACATCTGGGAACCAATCACATTCACTCCTTAGTCGACAATCGAATTCCTCCACAAACTGCGCACAATCAACAGGAAAACATTCGGGTAGAGTCACATGATTTTGCGTTCTATTCACGTGACCATATTCGGCCAATACCGGCTTGCTGCATATTGGATACTGCGTTTCTGTGTTGAATAGGTTCTGACACGGATCATAATCCAGTGCAGATTGGCAAGGACAATTGCAGAGTGTTGGATCATTCCGAACGCATTCAGGCGTACCCTCATTTGCGTGGTTTGTGAGATTTGTGTTATACTGTAAAACGGGACAGCTACCACATGTCCGTGGAGTGGAATCGGTTTCTAAATCACGTATTATAAGTAATATATTCGTATTGCTAAACGGTATTACTTGGTAGAATCCACCATTGATATTGTTGTCGATATCTAAATGCCATGTGTTGTATTGGCGTTTCCAAGCAAAATCGTGGCATGTTTTGATTGGTTGTTTGTTTCTTGAGTTAAGATGGAGGATTAAATCAGATGCTATGTCTTCTTCTAGTTGGGCGATGTGTCTGTATTGGTTGCTGGCGTCTGGGTGGAAGATGGTGAAGCCGGATGAATCGATCAGCATACATCTGGAGTTAAGACAGTTGACATAAAGATTGTATTGACTTGACACGCTAATAACACACAACAGTTCGATTTGATATAGATATAAGTTAACTAACAAAATTTAAATAACAAAAGCACCAGAAACCAGATGGTTCCTATCGTATCAATTAAAAAGATAAAAGCTTAACGTTTTTACATTTAC
Organism: Hydroides elegans; assembly: GCA_001703475.1. Classification (NCBI taxonomy): domain Eukaryota; kingdom Metazoa; phylum Annelida; class Polychaeta; order Sabellida; family Serpulidae; genus Hydroides; species Hydroides elegans. Next base: position 19,050 of record LQRL01011483.1, on the reverse strand, counting down.
ATTTAGATTAGGAAACTGCACCTGAATTTTTGTTGATCGCATCTGCGAACGTGTTTGAAAAGAAGCGCCTCGACAAAGGAGGCATGTACATTCAGTCCTGTGACGCCTATGGTTATATCCGAAGACAAATGACCTCCTTGCCTACATAAAGAGAAAACATGAATATCTAGAAAATATAGAATATATAGACTCTATGGAATATTAAGAAATCCATTTAGAATATAACAGTCCGGCTATATTGTAGTATATGCATTTTAAAAGATACCGTCATACTCCGACTCTTGTTCGCTATACCAGTCGTCCCAATGTATATTTTGGTTTTGAATCTGCACCTGGTCTTTAAGCTATTTCGATGAACTAAGTATTTCAATCCTATTTACAATAGAGATGCGGATAGACATTTGTCACATGTATTTATTATTATGAGATTTACTCACTTTCCTTCGAGTAGCGTATGAGCGATCGTCACTACCTCTTCCCTTCCAAATTCATTCTTTCTCGGTGGTGTGAAAACCAGTTTATCCTTATTGCTAAATGCCACATTATACCAATCCGTTGTTGTGTGGTCATAGTTGCTAGGTAGAGTCGACCCAGGGTACATTGTGAACATGCCACTCTGACTAGCCACGAAGCGCTCGTGTATGGCATTGGTGTACTCGTTTGAGTCGTCCTTCCATATTAGTAGCATAGATTCTATAACTGAGTAGAATTCGCGAATGCCTTCCTAAACATATAAAGACTAAGTAATTATATATCTATAATAGTAGATATCTAAACAATCGAATGACTATACGGTTATATATTGTAATGTTCAACAGTTTGAAGATTATATTACAATGCCACTTGTTATTGGAAAGATAGTGTTGTAAAGGGCAAATTCTTAGGAATTATATGTATCATACACAAGTATTTTAAACTTCAGTTAGAATATTTAAAACTAATATTTTGATAAACTAGAAAAAAGATGTTATGACAGTTGAATATTTACATAGACACCCTGGGGTTCCTGCGATGACCCCGTCATGTATTCAGCAAGGTCATTTGAAAACTCACAATCGCTCTTTTGAACCGTATTATCTTTGAATGCGCGGGCTGAAAGCTGGGTTGTTCCAAAATCTGAAAAATATAGCATATCATGAATATTTATTTGTATTTCGTCTAAGGTATGAATACGAATCTGAGCCAGCTGATTTCGAACTATCTTATATTTACCCACATGATGATAATGAAAATTAATTATCTATAGAGTATACCATCAACTTATAGGCACGCATTGTAAAGTACGTCTTAACATCATTCGATTAAGACCGACTTGGCAAGACGTCGAACAACTTCTAGTTACATTGTCATTTGTCCATATATTTAAGTTGATCGGGCGTTTACATATACAAAAACACGGCGACGAAAGTGTGTTTGTTTGACTTAAAATAACTCGTGGAAGAACTCATGCCCTAAGTCATGTCATAATGCGACGTTTTGCGAGTGAAAATTATGTACCTTTTATAGATTCTCGTCCCTTATTCATACAAAACTCAATCTCGTCTTCTTCGCAGAATTGGTGATACTCGAATCGCTGGGCCGTGTTCGCTGTTTCGATTTTCAAATCTACATCGAGATCGGTCAATACAATGGCAATTGAGAAATCTGTGTCTTGAATCTGCCAAAAGCGAAAATGATGTTTCAAAAATGAAAGCAAATTAGAGGATGACATGAAAAAGATCCGAGATAAAAATACAGTTTGTACTAAACCTGTGTGTTAAATGTTGTAAACGTAAAACAAACTAAAATAATAATTAAACTTGTGTTTGATATTACGCAAAACGGTCGGTTTGGGAAATCGAATCCCCCGTAACCGGACGTAACCAATAATTGGTGACTGCGGGTTACGGGCGAATTCGATCCCCGAGGCCGATGCATGCTCCTGTTTTGTGTTCCACGCGTTATCCATTGTTCCACGTAGCAAATAAAACACCTAGTAAAACTTGTGTACTCACCGCTCGCCATATGTACGTTGTCTGGCGATTTTCGCTCTCGACGCCATGTAAAGGCGCGAAGCCTCTATCTGTAATGACGGTGGCCCGGATAGTTCGGTTGCCACTGGTTTTTCTACGATATGCGAACAAATAAAAGACATGAACGATAAAAGTCTATGCAGGGTGGACCATATCATATAACGCTCAGGCGCGGATTTAGAGGAGGCGCATCCGGCGCACGCCCCCGTTCGCCCTTATATGTAATACAAAAAATGGCCCCCTTTCCGATTCGGACTGATATTTTATACTGTTGGAGCCCCCAGGTTCATTTTTTCTGGATCCGCGCCGGACGTTTTCATCTGTCAGATGCCATGTGTTCGTGAATTAGCAATATCGTAATGCTTGACTAAATGTATTTCTTGACATTTAGTTATTTAAATTTGCACTCATGAAATAAATCAAACAAAACATCTTAGTATTTGAATATAACAGATTCTAATTTATTTTTGATTAACAGAGACGGAGCATTTCAGCATTAAATATATAAAACTTTAAACTCACTGTTTCATGAGATCCAGTATACCGTCCATATGCGCTTCGGGTTCGAAATTCCTTATATCAACAAACAGCGGATCCGACCGATAATCCAGCCCAGGACTAGGCAACATAGGGTGCAAAATCGTTCTTCCACTGCAGTCAATGATAAAAACATAAGCGTTGCTACTGCGTTGGAGATATTCGAATTCGTTGGTTATGTCGCTAAGGGGCATATCGATGCATGCGGCCCCTTGTAACGATGTGTCGGCAGGATTGTGGGTAGCTTGGGCGATGGGGAGGCAAACAGAGAAGATGTGACCTGCAAAAGAGATTTGCAGAAATTCGGATTGGCAAGTCAATATTAAATATCAGATTACAGTCTCAATATTGCAAAAATGGTCGAAATCGTCGTCGACCGACGTAAATTATAATTATAGTATAATTTCCTTGTATTACCTGAAGAAATAACAACGTTTCTTGTTATGTTTATATATGGGTACATACATTGCAACGGGTATATGATGCAAACACAAACATTTGAACCTTCGAAGCGTTTGACCCATGACAATATTAACTTTTAAAAATATTAGTTTGGAGTCGTAACATTCATGATTAACTGTCATTACCTACCCAGTTTTAGGAAATCGACATAAGGTACTGTGACCACGGGTTGGGCACCAGGATCGATCGACGTGAAGTAGCTGTAATAGGACGCCATTTTGAATCGTAAGTCTTCGTTGCTATCGATGTAGGTATATGTGCCAACCTGAAAATATCTGTTGCATTTTTCATTTACGAATGTTATATTAGGAAAAATAAGGCATAAACTTTACATATGAACGAATGATCCAAACTGTATATATGTTAGAATGAATGATTTGTTCTATGTTTAAAATAATAAACCGATTCTGTTCGAAACAGGATAGCAATATAATGATATTTGTGTGAAATATCAATTAATATTAATATTGATAATGTATAACTTAAAAATTGCGTCACATACTGTTATATTCCCTGCATCAGCATCGTGAATTTTCATTTCCGCCATATCAAGAAGTAGTTCATCCGGAGCTGCAAAATGTATAATGAAGTCTTATCAAGATCATTGGTTTAAGCACTACTTTGATTAACTAAACACTTTATGGCTATGCATATATAAATAACATTAAATAAAGAATAATATCTTCATAAGTTTTTCAAGCACAGACAAAATAATAAAACGACATCGAGAAAAAAAACTCATTTACGGCGTCGATCGAAACAAGAATGACCCACCTGATTCACTAAGACCGTATGTCAAGATGAGGACACGATTCTGCTTTTCTGCGTTCAATTCGGATAATCTCGTGAGAACACTCGATGAGGTTTCAGAGGGAGCACCATCAGTTAGAAATAAAATCACCATGCCTGTTGATATGTTTACAAATATGTGTTTATATTTCATAAAAACACTCATGGTTTTAGGCAAAGATTAGATTCGTGCTAATCAACATGGTTGACCTATCGATATATCAATACATATTTTGGCAGTTTGAAATCGTTTATGTTTTTGGAAATTTAGAAACTGTTATGTGGACAATGATTCCAATTTTATAATTCACTTACGTCTCGATTCATCCACCGTGAAATACCGAAAGGCCGCCTCAAGTGCCGGAATATACTTTGTCGTGTCCTTGACTCTTATGTTATTGATGTGGTCTTTGAAGAACTCCTTGACATAGGGCGTTGCAAAGGGCAGGTTGTCCTGGTAACAGTTCTCACCGTTGCCCTCGGGTAGTTTCACGTCGGACGAGAATAGAACGAGGCCTACCTGCAAGTGAACGGTATTAATCACGTTAATATATTCAACAGAATAATAATAGAATAATATAACGGACTAAACTTTTATTTTACTTCACCAAAAGGAAATTGGAATTAATGAGAAATATTGTCTTTTATAAAGTTGATTTATGAATAGACGGATTACGTTTCTACATTAGCGATGACCAATTTTAGAAAATACGCTGAACATAAACGTTTTACATTAAGATATTTTTGCAATAAGAGCTGTATTTGCAAGCAATTGTAATTGCAATATAACTATATGAGCTCCTTCATTGATAAACTGAATAAATAAAATGGAGAAAAATAGGATTCATTTTATGCTCGCACTATACCTTATCATTTGGATTCAATGTATCGATCACTGTCTTCGCGGCCTCCTGACTGATATTGAGTCGATCTCCTCTTTCCATCGACTCGGACCGATCCATCACGATGACGACGTCTTTGGGGATCGTCGTTGCGGCTTCGGCGTACCATGGTCTGAAATATGACGATAGGAATCCAGCTTTATTAGATCAACTTTATTTATTTAAATGGCCAAGCGATTGAAGGTAATTTGGGCGAGTCTATAAGCTCCAATAAGACAACACACGATAATTTTTGCCTTCAGTGTTAAAAATAATAATACCTTTTTTTCTCGCACTTAACCGCAAGAAAGTAGGCTTAATGAAATCATAAGTTATTAAAATCCAAATTGTAAAGTTTAGAAAGGTGGATGCTTTTCGAAAATATAATGATTTTAGCAAACTATCTTTATCATATTCTCAAAAATAAACGCTTACGCTTCCATTTGCTTACCTAAAAATCTTTATAACAAGTTCTTACCTGAACCTTGGGTCGAATATCCCACACTGTCCTGCCACCTTATGTGCCGGGTACATAACCGACACTCCCTCCTCGGTCCCAATGTACTGCCATTTCAGATTGCCTCGGCCGGCGTTTTCTTTAAAGACATCTAGGATATCGAGGGAGTTGAGGAGAGTGGCGTTGGCGGGAGATTCTGAAGTGCTGGCAACACGCATGCATAATTGGTCACCTGATACCTGTAAGAAACGTGTTTCTTTGTTAACTTTAATGATTTCTGTGAAAAGTTACTAAGGGTGTATCCAGATTTTGGTGAGCCTTGGACGCCAATAAAGAATATATCAGAGCTAGGGGAGGTTGCATTTTTGTGAATCATATATAAGGGACGAACGAGGCGCAAGGTGTGCGCGCTTTATCAAGACCTGCGCTGTTACAAATTTGGTTCCTTTAATGGAACATGGAAGTTGGAAGCTGGAAGTTGGAACATGGAAGTTGTGATCGTGATTTAAACTTAGACTGCCTAAGCATAGCTGCATTCCATTTTGTATTACATAGTGATATACGATATTTCAATCTACCTTCATTCCATATTCAGGATCATATTCAAGCGCTTCCTCTTCAAAATTACAGCAATATTTCAGGGGATCATCGGGGTTGTAAATACCTTAATCAATGAACGATAATGGACATATAAACAATGTTTAAACGAATTTCCGAATATATACAGCTTCAATATAAATCAGTTATCAATATATTTGTATCAATTATTTATTTTCTATATAGTTATATAATTCAAATTATATCATATTGTAGAATATGATGCCTCGAAGAGTAAATAAAAATAATAGTAAAAGTAAAAATGTGCACAATGAAGCGGTAAAAGTCACCTAAGTAGATTATCGTGATGGCCGTTACAGGCTCTTTTCAAATCAATGCAATCGAATTTGTGAAGAAGTTTATAATTACTTACTTCCGTTTTCGTATAGTCTGATAGCAACATCCCGAATTCCTCTGATCGCTTCAAATCGTTCCGAGAATCTATTTGCCAATAAATCCGCTAACTGGTGTCAAGGAAGCAAAATAATAGTATTAATACTGGATATACCTTTATGTTTCAACCTAAAGTTTCCTTTATATAAAATATAATTAGTTTAGATTATATGGAATAATCAAAGCATTTCGCGTTATAAAATCTAACGCCACGTTTTACTGTTACCATAGTAGTTACCTGGTCTATTCTGTTTTGACCATCGACTGGGTGTTTCTTGAAAGTCAAGTTATCATCGATTAATGTCTGAAAATATATATCAATACACTATCGTACATTAACAATTTATATTACTATTTTTTTTTTCGAACAAATATTAAGACAAATTTTGAAGAAAAATAGTTCCATTCAAGATTGTTTTATTGCACTTATTGCGAAAAAAAGTACGTAAAAGAGGACATGACCTTAGCAAAAGCGATAATTGAGTTAATATAGGTTTATGATTTGTGTAAATGTATAGATTAACTGCTTAATGAATTGCGTACAATTAAAACCTTTTCTAACCTGAATATCGATATCAATTGTTGTAATATATTAACACAAGCTCTAAACATACAGACTGATGCAAATACCCAATACTACTTCATTTACTCGGTACACCACTTTATTACCTGCATAGTCGGTACACCTATGACGTCATCTTTTATAGCGGTCAGCTGATCTCGAAATTCGCGCACCTGTTCGTTGAACGAACTTGACGCATGCGTAGTTAAAGTCAAGGTCAAGGTCAGGATACAGTTTAGAACCAACATTGCGTTCGGTTTATAGTGACATCTGTATGTGGGAACAAAACATTATTTTCAGTTGATAATTGGACTAGTCTATGCTATATTTTAGAAAATATATCAAATATCGTTGTTCAATTCTTAAAGTGTGGTTGACAAGGACAACTTGTCCAAGGATGGACAAGTTTGAATTTAATTTAAACGTCCCGCTGGACAAAGCATCGAACACTATCGAAAGGATGTTCTAAGCTAGGTCCATATGAACATTTACAATACTTGCATTTTTTTTGTCGCGGAAACGTTCATATAGGCCCAGAATAAAATGTTCTCTCGACGTCCCGACCGAAAGCAACGTTGCACGGTCGACCATTGCCAATCGAGTGCAGTTGTTCGAATCTGATAATTGTTAGTGCATGACTGTAAGATCGTGACGCAACCGCATGATCAGTTCGCAAAATATGACAATCAGCATGAATTGTCTTCGAAATTAACTTACCTTTTCCAACACTGCTTGGTATCCATTTTTTGGCTCTACTCTTATAGTATTTTTCATATCCATATATTCTGCTATAGAGTTCTTAGATAAAGTACATGTCATATCTTTTTATATTTATTGTAAAATATGACAAAATATAACAGTATTACATGTAAAACCTTCCGGGGTGTAGTAAGCGAGAAAAAAAAAACTAAATATTATGAAGTTAAATATTCCGTTAGATCAGTTTAGTTAATCAGTTAAATATGTTTAACGTAATAAAAATTATTAAATATTTTTGTAGATGCACTTTATTTAAATCCAGTATAAAAAGTGTTCATTTTATTTAAGTTTATTTCTTTATTAGCTCTAACGTTCTCCATTTAAATGTTTTCCATTTGTATTAAGATTATATTTTCGTGTTTCATAGAAGTCTCTTATTTTCTTAAAATAGTTATTTACGTGCTTTTTGTAATGTCACCCAAAAACATTCATAAATGAATACATGAAAGTGTTTTTATAATCTTGTTAACTGCACCCCTTAATGTTGGTTAAGTAAACACATTTTTAGACATGAATGTACCGTACCTTTAAACAGTTTTTTTTTCTCAAAAGGAATCTTAAGCGGGGAATTGAATTTAATTTTAAAAGATTAATAAACACTTAAAAAATCCTAAATGATTAATTTTGTTTTGAAATACAACAAAATCATGTTTCTTAAGTTATCCTATTATATTGGATTGGGTTGTTTCCGAATGATCACCTCTGTTTTTTACTCAGAATAGCAACTGTTCAAATATATAACGCTCTCCTTTTTCTATTTTAAAGTTATGTAAGGCATTGTTTATGGCAAATCTTTGAGGATACAAATAATTTACCCTAATAGAAAACAAACACCTTATTTATGATAATATTATGTATGCTTCCTTCTAACCTACATATATAGAGACGGTATGATCTAAATATAGCAAAATGTAAATAAGGGTCGAAACCACGAACTTTAAAACTGTCGTGCACTTAGACGCATAAATATTAACGTCCTTGACAGAGGGGCTACGTTGTTTATGTTTATGTTGTAGTGACTTACATATAAATGTTTCGAAAAATATATACTGCTTTAAATAATTAAAGGATCTGATTTTAGGGTCTGGACATAATATACAATAATAGACAATATTTCAAGTTTACAAACATACATACATATCTGCTGATATGTTATGCAAAAATTAACAAACTATTGAAACTCTTACCTGATTTATTGTCGAGTAAAACATGATACACCCTATATCAAAATGATAAATCCGACCAGAGCAAATTAACTATACGACCTAAAACAACATCAGCTCAGTTAAATGACCCGAATGATAACTTAGTTCCTGGTATGGCCACCGCTAGCCTAAATGCACTAAATTACTGGGTCATGCTTACTATCTGTAAGCTGAGGCATTGCCTCTCATCCCTCTGTAAGTACGTGCACTAGCTCTGGTGGTGGCTGTGGAGGTTGTTTGCGCTCTCTGAAACGTCTCACCACAGAATCACAACACTGTTCATTGGTATTTAAATCTGGGAAAACAGCTGGCCAGTCCATCATGTCAATTCAGGCCTGTTTCATGTACTCCTTGACCACGTGAGCAACAAGGAGATGTGCATTACCATGCAGTAAAACAACAACGTCATTCCCAATGACACAAGTAAATGTGTTACTATCGGGTCGGCAATGCCGTACCTATATCGTATTGTTATCGGTGATCCTCTATCAATGACACATAGCTCGATGCGGTCATCGAAACAGATACCAGTCAATCACTGGCCATCATCCGTACCAGTCAATTTGGATGTTGTTTACATGATTGTATCACTCTACCGAGTGTCTTCAAACTTCAATCACATGCCAAAGTATTGAATCTGCCCTCTTGCGTGAACAATACTGTACGCCAGTTTCAAAGCTGCCACCTTACACGATCCCAAGAATGTGACTCTGATGTTCATCGGTGTCATTCCTTATTCGAATATAAGCGAGTTTATGTCTTAATTGAGGAATAATTTTGGTTCACATTGTTACAATTTCCATATTTTTTTATATTTGTTTACACACGAAAAGCAACAGGAAGTTCAAGCTATCATAATGCCAATGTTCATGTCTACATAATTTTGTAAGAAACATAAACAATTATGCGTAGTTTTTGACTTTGTTCTATTCTTTTCTAAACATTTATATAATATGAGATATGAAAATGCATTCACAAAAATCTTTATATGGAAAAAATAACTTAAAACGTAAAGGTATGCAGTTTGCATGGACTTAAACGGGCCGCGCTTTCTCAAAAGATTGTGTGCTTAAAGCTCTGTACAGAATAAACTTTTCGCCGTTAAATTTTTGCGCATAAATATCTACAATTTCAAAAAACCATATGTAAACGATTGTTATGAACTATTTGTTTATTACGATATAATTACATTAATGTGTTGTTTATCATGTGTGAAAGTTTGGTTCCATTATTTCTAATGGTTGCTTCGATATTGAACTTTAAGTAAAAATGGCGTCGATTTTCACATTTTAGACAAAACAATGCAATAATTACTTGTAATGCAACCAAACATTCACACATGATAAACAACATAACATTGGCTCATATAAAAATATACTAACAATATAAAACAATCATTTACATAAAATATTTTCCAGTTATTATTATTTTAGCGCGAAAATTTTAGTTAAGTCATATTTCTACATCGTAATACTACATATTTAAGGCATTATCATGAAGAACATTAACCGGACTATCGTAATCATACAATAGTATACCCGATTGCTCAAAGAAATAGGGTAATCCTCTGTTCGAGAAGTTATCAGAATATGTTAGTTTTTATTTTCGGATAAAATATTTATTTATAGTGAATATAGTTCTTTAACATTTATTAAGAGTTGCATTAAAATCTTTTAGAAACAATGCTTTTTGAAATTTTACCAAATTGGAGTTTATTTGACAGAGAGAGAAAAAAATCTAATCAAGAAAATTGTGACGCGATGGAACTAAATGGACTCGGATTCGTATTTAGCAGGCCAAATATTATAAAAACAATTTTGCCTTTCAAGTATGATTTTTAAGGTTCGTATTTGTAATACAGTGTGAAACCAGATACATAAAACCGCTGGGTAGGGGAGGGGGTATACAGTTGTATGAAAATAATATAAGAGAACCAATTTATGTCCGTGCAGTGTTTTACCTCTGGTATGATTTTGTTGACCCTTGCAAAAAAAAATAATCGCATACGATATGTCTATGTTTATTTTATTTCTATGATCCTCAAGTATACACAGTCAAACGGAGAATCACTTTGCGTAAAAGAATCAAATTCAATTCAAAAAGCTCTCATTTTGAATTATAAACATATTAATTGTTTAAATATAGGTCACACTTTCTATTTCAGTATTTCTACTTTGAATGCTCAAACAAATGTCGACACTGTCGTTAGATTTTTTTGTAATGAGATCAATTATTCAACAATATGCTAATTTATCTTAACTCATGTCGTATAATCGACAAAATAGTTTTTTTGTTAAACTTTTATTATCTACACTCGAATTGCCACGTTCGACATAAGTTGAAGTGTAATTTCTTATATCAGTTTTTATTTATTTATCTCCTTATGTTAATTAAGGTCGGTTTACGATTTCGCCAATTGTACTCCAAATCCTCTCTTGGTTTAGTAATTTAATTTTCCGCCAGTTTTAATAGCTAACTGGCTCCAGCCAGTGATTATAAAATCGATAATTAAATTTAAGAATTTGAATAATGAAAAACAAATCAAATTACATAATGATTTAATGGTGTTTGCACTGTCCAGAGTAAGTGTATAAAACAGTTTTTTGTTCGTTCAAAAGAGGAAATATTGCCATCACATACATGAATCGTGTTTAAATACAAATTAAGGTCCCTAAAATATTCAGAATTTAAAAACACAGGATAATATCAGGGTTTGATATGTCAATCTAACATAGTGATTATCTAAAAAGTGAGTATCGCAGCAGTTCGTGTTAATATCACATATCATAGAAGATAGAATTAACATTTATACATTAAATAATTACATTTCGTAATTTCGTGGGCTTTCTGATTCACTGCTTGAAGCTTGACTGGTTGAGGGACCCTCCGCAAACTTATTATCAACAGACTCGGGTGACATCGCTTTCTGTTCACACTTATGCTGTTTCACTCATTTGTGAAACAACAACATAATGGGAAGATATGTGTCATAGGTAATCTGCCTGGATTCTTGAGCATAGATTCTTCAGAAATAATTAATTAAACAGTTCTTAATTAATAATTTCATATATATAATATGTTATACAAGCTACAAATTTAATCTAATCCAGTCACATATGTTGATTTAGGCTTAGAATATATTTTCCCCATTAAATTATGATCTGTGACACGGCGACCGTAACTATTTTTTGTCCGATTCAGAACGCTCGTTAGATAGATAATTACAGTAAGTCACCAAATCAGAAAACACGACGGTGATACAAATCTTAAACCGAGTTAATGCAATTCATTGCCATTGAGATTTTGGGGTTACGTTGAAAAAGGCAATAAAGGTAAGCTGAGTTGTCTATTTTGAGTTTAGTAGAACGATGATAACGTAGAAATGAAGGAGGTTTTCATTAAACAATGAAATAGACAAGACTCGGTTTCAATGCTCCAGATTCAAATTTCTACTAAGAAGGTTTATCGGTAAAAATACGTCAAAGGTGACAGTTAGAGAAAATGTACATTTGGGGTCGAATTCACTAACTAGAGTTTTAAAACGCAATTTTGGCCGTTGTCTGGGTTGTTTGGCGTTTTCAACTTGGCCGTAGAGTAGGTCTATGGACCTGGCCCAACCAACGTAGTCATCACTACTTTAAGAGGCTGTATACGCACAGAATATTGGCTGTTTTCAGATCTCTTTCATCTGGAATTTTATCTGACCAGGTTATTTGCAGGGCATTTAGAAACTACCGTTTTATAGAGTACTCAATATAAAAGCTATAAATGGTTATAATTGTGTTAGTGGATGGTTTGCTATCGTTCCAACCAGGTTTGTAGAGCCTGAAGTACGTTGAAGCAGCTTTACCAATGCGGATGTTTATTTCATCGTCAAGAGATGTGTTAACTGTTGAGCCGAGGTAGCAGAATTTATCTACAACTTCCAATGTGGTGTTGTTGAGTTGTACGTTCATCTCGCCAAAACAACTGTTTCTCTTACGCTAAATCCGAATTGAAAGCATACACCTGATAGACGAACTTTATCTCTGATAGACGTTTGTAAAGTCTGCTGGAAAGACGAGGACGACTGTATGATCTATGCACATATGAGTTTACTTATTAACAAGAATGCTTTTTTGCATTAGCTTTTCGGAAGCCAAAGCCCAATTGCATTTTAATACGTCTTTTAAGTTCTTTTTATTGCAGATGCTCATTATTTATAATCTGCAGCATCAAACTATCATATTTCATTTTGTAGCAACATAATCTGGAACAATCGACTATTTATCGACTTTCAATTAAATATAATATACAAATAAATTCAATAAACGAATAGGGTCGAAACATGCATACTTAGCCACCAAGAACACCGAAAATCAAGATATTTGGAAAAAGAAAAGTTTTTTTTTGCATCATAAGCTTCTTATTCATTACACCATAAGTGAAGAAAATATTGTTTAAAGAAATATATGAAATAGAAAAGGAGCTATCATTTAGTATATATATGTTACCTTATACACATATGCATATATTGAAAGTGTAAAACAACAGGTCATGAACGCAAACCTTTTTTTGGGCCGTTAATATTGATACACGGATCGCATAAACCCGTCTGTGCATATTTGTAAAGTATTATTTATACTGTATTATTTTATACTATGATTGCAGAAACATGAGCGACTACACATGAAAAGAGCTGAACAACACAACTACACTTCTATGATTTACTTAAACAGTTTTTGACTTAGAAACCTAAAAACGTCACTAATACGTTATAAATAGTTTATAAAGTTATGAAGTTATGACATGATATAAAGCAATAGAGTCTAACCATTTTGACCATCGAATATACACATATATTCATTAACAAAGTTCTAGATAAGGCTTTTTATTTGGTTAACAGCTGTAAATTAGTGGTGATATAATTTCTTTCAAAATGGACACTAAATCACAAGGACAACAAGACATCGATGAATGATTTAAAGTTTTAAAGTTTTAAAAAGTAAATAAAAATAATTATACGTTATGTTTCAAGAGAGATTTGTTGATGAAATTTATATAAATATATGAAATACTCGGGAATATCGTTACAATGTGTTTCAAAATTGCGTTTTCATATTAGAATTGACGTGTCTAACAATATGAATTAAACTGGGCAGATGGATTCGTTTGAAAGTATTTATAGAAATAATTGGTCATGAAAATAGAAATAAGTCAATTTTCATTTACAGATGAGTCTAAGGTTTGTAGCCGTTGGCGACCCAAACTGTGGTAAGACGTGTCTGCTCAATGTCTTCAGTCAGGGCACCTTTCCTGGATGTGACATACCCACGATTATCAATATGTATAATACATATTACCAGATTGAAGGTACAACGTTTGAGCTAGTGTTGCTTGATACAGGAGGATTGCCTGGCTACGATAGGCTATGGTAGGACAAATACTATTTCCTTTCTTTAATTACATATTATGAATTAGCGATAATATTAACAAACAAGACATATACTTAAACATTAGATATTCAACAAGATTTGTTTGAGATTCGTGCTTAAAAGATAATATATGACTATGTTCTTTTTTTTAAATTTGCAAATAAAGCGATGTTATATGGTAATAATTTGTGACGTCATTATTCAATTCAATGCAATGAATCGTGCACATTAAATAATCAATGGTTTATCAATAATTTGATAATAAATCATTTATTTATCAACACCATAAGCACTTTAATATTAATGGTAGGTGAATAATATATATATATATTACGAATGTTCCATATATATATGGACATTCTTACTTTTTTGTCAGAGTAGATAATCGCCACGCTTAGTTCAATATATTTACAGGTCGTTTTTCTATCCATCCAACGACGCCTTTCTCCTTTGTTTCGCTCTCGACGATCCAGATAGTTTTGAAAACATCAAGGAAAGATGGATACCAGAATTGAAACACCTCTACCCTAATGTCCCCTTCATTCTTGTTGGTACAAAAAAGGATTTGCGAAATCAAAAGTATACATATAAGAACGACATAAAAAAGTATAATCACATCCAAACAAATGACGGATGCGAACTGGCTAAGGAGATAAATGTCTTCAGTTATATTGAGTGCTCATCCATGTCAAGTGATGGTGTTAACGAAGTGTTTGAATCAGCGATAAAAGCTACCTGGCCGGAAAAAGAAATACAAAGGGTTAACCGAAGGTGTGCGATTTTGTAAGATGCTGTTTAGTTGTATTAACTAAGCATATTCACCGTCGCAAATGACCGCTCCTCACAGCTATAAATATATTATTGAAATGTATTATAATAAGTGTTTATTGCTATTTCAAATAATACTATTCGAATATCAAATTAATTAAGTGAAAATTCAACTAGCTAGTATGAAACTCATACATGATGACACAAAATGTATAAATGTACAGAATCATGGTTGTGTTCTAAGGTTCAAAGTTGAAATCGAAATTTTATTTTCGACTACACCGGAGGAGGTCTATGTTGATTGGATTCGTGGAAGAGTTAGATCGAAAATTAATTGAGTAAGGTCGTGTGATATATTATTTTGTGAATACAAATAAACAGTCTATTGGTCTATAATAGCGATGTAGAGCTGATTAGTTTTATCATATGAGATTCCTAGTTCAAAGTCATAATATTTAATATATCGTATCAACATAATCAATCAAATGTATCAACTTAATTTTACATGTATGCATGAGTACAAGAAATATATTGTGTTCACTGGGTATAATGATGTTGTTTGTTAAGCAAGATATTCTACAACAGGCCAGGTCGTAATTTTCTTTTTCTTTTACATTGTAGCTTTGGATTACTTGAAAATAGTTTGCATAACATCCAATATGACGAGTATTTAATTAATGAAACGCATGTTTTTTGGCGCGACGTCAAAGAATTTAGTTTACTGAGTTTTTCTTTGGATGCCAAAGTTGCTTTCACAATGTTTCCGCTGCTATGTTAAGGTTGTTTAAGGGGGCATTGTGCAGGGGGGAATCGTCCTATGGGTGAATTTGTCCAGGGGGAATTGTCCTGTTCCCGTAGAGATTTATAGTAGATTTTACTTTTATTTTTTTTATTTATGTGTGAATCTGAAGTTACTTGTACAAAAAAAAACATGCTTACTTAAGAAGTTTTAGTTTTGGCTGATTAAGGTTTTCGAAACTTATCATGTTTTTAGAAATCCATATAAATATCCCCACTATATCATAGCATTCGCCCGTAATGTTGACTTCAAGAAATATTAGCAGCTATTTGGTTAAACTATATAACAAACAAATGACATGCATATACATGTATGTATGTTTATGTTTTTAAGGAAATGATATACGTTTACATGAGAAATAAAGCTTACGTCGCGGAATAGGGCGTATATTAAGGAATGACGTCATTGTGACATGGATATATACTTTATTTATGATATGGTTAACTTGGAGGTTCTATACATTTTCGAAATAGCGTATTTGTATAGATGATATAATCAATAAAATAGTTTTGTCCAATAATAGAATTAAGTACTGTGATAAATGACCCTTTTCTCTTTTTAAAAGAGAAACTGAATAACATAAGGAATAATTAAAATAGAGTCTTAAGGTAAATGATCATTTAAGAACCCAGCTTGTTTATGCAAAGATAGTCACAGTCTCTCTTTTTAATATCATCCTTCAATTTTTTTTCGTTTCACTTTTTGTCGTTCTTTTTTCAGTAAATGAGTTGTAGGGCGGGACCGAATAATAGTTTATAAATATGTATGACTCAAGGGTGACTCAACTAGACAGAAAATATTTAACTTTACGTATATTTTACTTAAGTATGACTCAACTAGACAGAAAATATTTAATGCGATTTAGGCAACTGAATAATAAAAAATGTAATGTGATCTACGATCCATTTATTAATTATATTGTTTGTATAATCAGTATATTTGGTTCGTTCATGAAAAGTATCAACGAGAATCATGATCAAGAATGTCGAGACTTTGAGGGCGACGCCACATTTAACACTTTTTCTTGCTCTTATTTCCTAACAAACCTGTCTTCCAATTTATTCTCCATGGGAAACCAAAAACAGCGAGCGGTCAGGTAGTTCTGTATTGCTTTTTCAGTTTCCCTTAAGGAATACAATTGAAGACAGCTTCCATTGTGGCCACGCCATTATGCTGCATTTCACGTTAAAAAACGTTTTGCTTTCGAAAATACGAGTGCTATGCATAACATTTTACACTATTGAAAATATTAATCAGAAAATAGTATTTTAATACGTACGTATAAACTGATACAGTTTACAACCTTGTTGTTGTTCAACTATCACATCTAATAACAACACGCAACTCTTATATATACACTCCAGTCCAAATTCAGTCTCACTTGCATGGAATTGAGTCGACTGTCCAAACAATGGAGCAAAATATGATTCCAGAACATATGAATGGATCACTAAAAGCCGATTTATGGTATCGCAATTCGATTCTCTGTATTTTTGATTGTATCATTCAGGCGCGGATTTACCATACAAATCACCCGGCGCACTGTTCGCTGTTATATGTAAGACAAAAATAAATGTGCGGCCCCAGGTTCAGCCTGATAATTCATACAGTTGCGCCCCCAGGTTCAATAATTTCTGGATCCGCGCCTGTCATTCTTCCCTATGGAATACGCACGGACGTTTCGAAATGTACTGAAGCACCTATCACAGAGTTTTCCGTGCTCCTCCTCATCCTTATTAAACAGTTTTTTTCCTTTTAAGAGATTCCGGTCAAAGGACCAAAACTGTGTATCAAGCAGCGAAAGATCACAATCCCAACACAAATTATTTAATAGTATTCATGTGTAACGTTTGCAATCAATCAAGAATATACACTAAATGGGCGACACACCATTGAGCACAGCATCCGTCTCCACACCACATATGCACGTGTCCATAGTAACAGCACCTCCCTGACAACGGCACTCAGCGACTACGCCGATCCCGCCTTTCCATTCGCGTTGAGGTGAATCAATAACGATACGCACACCTGAGCAATTGACGGGACTAGTGGGTGGGGACGTGGAAGACGCTGGTGACGATGACCTTTTGTTCTTGACCTTTGTAAAGGGCGACATTCTGTCCGTGACCTTCGAAAAGGGTGACCTTTTGTCCGTGACCTTAGTTAAAGGCGACATTTTGTTTGTAACTTTGGAAATTGGTGAGCGTTTTGAGTTGGCATTTGTAGCGGGTATAGTGTTATTGTTTATAGGTTTTCTTTGAAAATGACGTAAAGGACTATCTGTTGAGTCTGTACATATTTGCGGTTGATGCCTTTTGGGCGATACACCTTTAGTCGGGGACGATCCCGGACTGATACAGTCAATATCCCAGAATTCAGTAGTGCCCTTGAAATGACCTCCAGTCGCCCTCCGCGGCATTGGTGCAATTGATAAGCAATCCGGAAGTAACGGCGATGTCATTGAACTTTCCGATAACAGAGGGCGCCTCTGCGAAGCAAAACTTCCGGTACTCGCAGAGCCACCTAGCGTCAACTCATTGTTATTGTCGCAAATGGACGAATTAGTGTCGCAAATCGGCGATTTCTGACATTGTTTGCCAGAAGTGGGTTCGTCACTGTCTTGTCGCAATAGTGATTTGTCGTTGCTGGGTTCGTCTGTGTTGTCGTGAAGGACGCTGAAGAGACCGGAAGACATGGACATGGTCATGCTCACTGATAATTGCGCGATGTTGTTGAGGGCGAGGGCTGTCGAACTGTTGCGTCTGCGACCTGGAAAATTAAATTGATGAAAATAAGTGAAACTTTCAATGGTATTTAAGGCATAATTTGGATATATTTTGTTTGGAATCGTTTTATTTTATGTTCGCGAAATGATATAAATCCGTTGTTGTATTCTAGATGTTAGCTTGATACATGGGTGCGTCAGATTATTGTTCACAAATGCCCGTTAAAAAGCAGTTCGTTGATTGTACGATAATCATAGGGCACTCTTAACCGACAAAATATGGATTCCTTGGGTATACCGTAAAAGCCATTTCGACCATGGCGACCTAAAAAGGAAAATGTTTTCGCTGTTTAAGATTGAGTTTTCTAGTTCATGAAGAAATACTAATTGATCATTCAAAATGATATACATATACAGTAAAATCCACTCCTAAATGGACTATCGTAGGCAAAATCTTTCGCGTCAAAATTTGCGGTTATGCGTAGCGATTTTTTCGTTTATTCGTTTATCGGTAATTCGGTTGTTCGGATGTTCGTTTATTCGGGTTTTCGTTAATTTGGTTATTCGTATAAAATTTGTTTATTCTTGTATTGATAACATATTCGCGATTACGATAATAATATTCTTGCGCAAGATTCTTATATCGTTCGACAATTATTACAATTAACATGATGATATCTGTATAGTAAA
>LQRL01011479.1:0-16348 GCA_001703475.1 Hydroides elegans | reverse complement strand
TGACGCTGTTTCGGTAATAGGAATGATAAAACACTGTCTTTATTTTGAATGCTTTGAAAAAAGGCTTTGCATATATTGAGTCTACGCTCTTCTAACGTGAGTATGTTTGCAATACGCATTGCCTCTGTATATTCGAGGTCTGGAAAAATAATGTACATGGCCCTTTTTTGAACAGAGTCTAGCTTTTCTACCAGTTAGTTCAGCAGGGACGTAGAAAATACAGGGCGGCATATTCAAGTTGAGATCGGACTTTAGTTATATAAAAGTTCACAAGGTCTTTTCTGCTCATGCGGGATTTTTTCAAAATAGTGAGAAAATGCAGCTTTGACGCTGCTTTCGAAACCATATAGGAAACATGTTTGTCCCACTTCAAATTTGATTGAATGTAGACTCCAACAAGTTTTGTTTCGGAAACGCGTTCTATTTGCCTATCTTTTATGGTAATAGGGGATACCGTTTTTGTTTTACTTCGGCCTGTAATCACCATTTCGTATGTTTTCGAAGGGTTCAAAACCATAGCGTTGTCTTTTGTCCATTTCACGGTTTCATTGATGGCATTTTGTAGTTGTCGTTTTTCGATATTTTCTTTGATAACCTCGAAGAGTTGCAGTTGAAGACTTATCTATTTCTTTAAAATATATATTTTATAGCTGAAACCGAAACGCTTATTTACAGTTTACACATCCATAAAAGGACAATAAAGGCGACAGATAATAATGCAGCTTGCATTAAAGTTTACAATGATTTTTGTGCATTTGGCGATATCAGAATTGGTCATAATACTATATAAAAATAGTTTAATACTGACATGCGCAAGTTGAACTTTCACATGTCTCATCACACTGACACGTGTACGTCTGATTTCCATCTATGTCCATGGTTGATGTACACAGTAGGTCGTGTATGCAAGGCGAGGAGGAACACGGGTCGGGGACTGAAAAACAGGTATATTGGATTCTATATTGTTCATCGAATCGCATTTGAATGAGCAAATATATTTAAATAACTATTTCTATTGCTACTTGCGATATTCATTGTGTCTATAAATCCAAGCCTCCGTGCAAGAATAAATCACAAATTCATAAAGTCATGAATTCGTGATTTAACTCTACTCGGCGACCACAGACGTTGAGCGGATGCCCTACTTTGGGCCTGTATGAAAGTTTTCCGGACATCCTTATTCATCGCGGACGTTGAAAAGACGTTGCATCGACGTCGCGTCCGACTCGCACGTGCGAATTACGTTCTACGGACGTCGGAACGTAAAAGTTCGTCCGGAATGCGTTCATAAGGGCCCAAAGTAGGTCTTCCTCTCAAAGTCACGTCCGAATGAGACGTACTTTTGACGACCCTTGCCGAGTGGGAAAAGACACATAACAGCTTTGAATGATTGGAACCTACTTGCAAACAGTTTAATGGTGTTATTTTCATGTTTGTATTGATCTCATGATTCAGCCAAAATAATTCCATTTGCTTACCAGAAGTTTACTCAGATGTTTTAGCACAAAATTTAGAAAAGATAATACAGTCTTATCCGCTTTTCTCGTACCCTCTCATCTCGTCAACCTCCAATCTAGTCTCTTTTTCTAATCCAAATGCCCATAAACATTAGTAATTTTATACTCGGATACCAAGTTTAGTTCTATAGGCTGTTTAGTTCTAAATAATTAAAGCCTGAAATGTAATAAGCTATCTAACAACCTAACCTGTTATTTCAAGAAGGTGTTCGTGTTTAATGAGAAACCTTGATTGCAAATCTTGCGGGACCAGAAATCCGTCATTTGTTGCATCATTGCACTGGTAGCATTTGCCTTTTATTTGTGCAATGGCTAGGCAATCTTGCTCAGCATTGCAGAAAGACATGCATTCTTTCAGGCTAAAAAAACGTTAAATGGTGTGTTTACTATTTTTACTATTTCGTTAACTATCTTTAAAACCTTAAAGAGGATATAAAAAAAAACTGATTACATGTAGATTTGTGTATGCATCATGATTTAAAAGTAGTTTGATTTAAAACACATGGCCTCCCATACGGTTCATTGCAAAAATATAAAATAGATTGTCGATGGATCTTTGAATAAAAATAATGAACAATCGCATTTTACCAATGTGCCAATAACTAATGCATCGTTTAAAATTAAATTGACAATATATAAAACAGATTCATACTCAAACGCAATGCCCTATTCACGATAATTTCTTAAAAGTTATTGAAAACAAAATTGTATAATACCTACCTTAATGAAGCCGAATGCTTTTTACATTTCTGTGCCTTGAAAAATTCAATGGCTTGTGCCTTTTCTTGGTAATATATTTCGTCTAACTTATTGTAAACTGTTCTAAACTTACATTGTGCATAAACTATGTTTCGTTTTAAAATGTTATTAAACAGTAACAGAGCGATCAGCACTGAGTGTATATATTTCCTAAAGTCCATGTTAAATGTCCAACCTATTTGATTTTAATTCTTGTTCAGTTACAAACACGTGTAAACAACGAGGAAAGATTATCAACCAAATATAACTTAAATGTATTATTCCGGATTATGGTTAATATATATATTTGTGTTATAATTATAATTACATAAAATCTAATTTTCAGTAAAACATATGCACAAACAAATTGAGCACAATTTATTTCTTATAAAGATATCTCGAACGTTCTGGGACGAATATCAATTTTGTCATTGCTAATGTATGTTAAAGAAATATAACCCATCTAACAGACCATAACCATGAAAATTTAAATGCTGATATAAAAACATTCCATTTGTACTAATTCTATATGATATTGCATGATCAACATATTGCATTAAATATTCATGGACTCCATTATACAATTATCATAGTGAAAGGCATTTATTTATAATTCATACATTATCTGATATTTTTAACTCATAACTATAATAATCAACTCGGCAAGACGTCCACGGACGTTGAGCGGACGCCCTACATTGGGCCCGTATGAAAGGTTTCCGGATGTCCTTATTCGTCGCGGACAAGAAAAGACGTTGCATCGACGTCGCGCCCGATTCGGACGTAAGAATCACGTTCTATGGACGCCGGGACGTAAAAGAACGTCCGGAAAACTTTCATATGGGCCCAAAGTAGGTCATCCTCTCAACGTCAAGTCCGAATGCGACGTTCTATGGACAACCCTTGCCGAGTGGGAAGGAAACAGTTGTAAGAGAACACTACACATGGAAAACACACACAAAAAGAATCAAACAATTTTCAGTTTTTTTTTCATTAATGATATCGTTGGAATAAGTCTTGGTTATAGAAGTCTACAATCAGAATCTATCTGTGTGTGCAGATTTTATTTGGTTGAAGAGCCAGTATAAATCATCTTATGCAATCAACATTTTCATCGAATAGAAAATATATAATTTCTATCGCTTATATTAACTTCATATGAACCTCATTCTGTAAGATCAAAATTCAATCATTCCAGGAACGCTCGGTATCTGCATTCATATTTTCCTGGTGTTTTGAGGCCTTCAGATGTCGGGTTTGATAATTGTTTTAATTGTAATATGAACTTAACATGCATTATTTTAGAAAACATGAAAGTAGTGGATATTATATGATTGCATTGCTGATTAGTATCTGTGTTTGTGCATTCATCAGTCTGATCAACCACTTTGGTAGGTAGACATGACTGAATACAGCGTTAAAGATGGAAAATGCCTTCAGGCATAAACGAAATTATCGAAATTGTCACAAATTTAATTGTATATTCGAGTTTAAAACATAGAATAACACAACATCTACTTTTTATGAATTTATTTTTTATTGTTTCAAACACATTTGAGTTAAGCACAAATGTATGAAATTGCTCCTGCATTTACATTTACGTACATAGTACATTTCCACTTTTATCAATTTTACAAAGTTTTCATGTACTTTACACAGTACTCATGCACTTTAGAATACAACAACCAGCTGGTCGAGGTACTTGCCGCTCCAACCATAGATGTACTTGAGGCTCGTTTCACTTTCGATTGAGCCACAGTAATTGTCATCGTCACATTCGCCAAACTGTGGACTCCTGAGCAGAATAGTATTTTGTTTTTTAATTATTTATTTTCAATTGATTTGCATGATCTTTATATATTTTTGAACCTGAGTGTTTAGAATATTTAGTTGTGATGGTCAAACTCTGTAAATTTCGGTCCCTTGTTTATGAGGATATAAGCATGTAGTTTGGTATCATATGATGCAGTGCTAATCTTACATCTTTGAGATTATGATATACCACTAGAGCGTCTAAAGCTTTATATTTGCAGCTTTTAATGAACGTCAATAAACGCAGACAAATATTCAATGTAATAACATACATTCAATCACAAAAACAAGAGTTTAACAGTGAATGTTGCAATAAATATATATTTATATGGTATTTCATAGGATTACCCAGTTAAATAAATATTTGCTTGATAAGACAAACAATAATTATGAAACACTTACTTGATTGTAGTTCCATCCGCGCTTGTGATCCATAGATTCATCTCGCATACAGCAGTAGTAGCAGTAGCCACTAGACCGGAAGCCATCTCGAAACCACTGAAGAAAGAACCTTCACCCAATGGATGCCCTGTCAACACTGTGGCGCTTCCGTGAAGGGGAGCCCATACACCGCCATAGGCTAACTGAATGCTTAAACAGAAATACAAGAATATAGTTATCTATCTATCTTACATATAGTTATATTGACCGGAGGCCATTTCGAAACCACTGAAGAAAGAGCCTTCACCCAAAGGATGTCCCGTTAGCACGGTTGCGCTACCTTGAAGGGGAGCCCATACACCGCCATAGGCCAACTGGATGCTGTAAAAAACCTTGGAATTAAAAGTAAAGTTAAGATGTCTTTCACGAAAGGGATATCCCGTTAACATTGTGGCACTGACGTGAAGAGGGCCCCATACACCGCCATATGCCAGTTGAATCCTGAGGAATAACATAAAATGGATGATAGCCTTTCATTTAAGACATTGGTATAGGCCAACTTGATGCTTGAACATAAACACAATTATATAGTTATTTATTATACATTTAATAATATTGACAGGAAGCCATCTCGAAACCGCTGAAGAAAGATCCTTCACCAAGAGGATGTCCTGTCAAAATTGTGGCACTGCCGTGGAGGGGAGCCCATACACCGCCATAAGCCAACTGGATGCTTCAACAGAAATACAAGAATGTAGTTATCTGTCTATTTTACAATTAATTGTATTAGCCGGATGCCATCTCGAGTACCGCTTAAGAAAGATCCTTCAACCCATGGATGTCCTGTTAACACTGTGGCACTGCCATGAAGGGGAGCCCGGACACCACCGTATGCCAACTGAATCCTGCCATATATAGATAACTTAATACATATTCAGAAGCCACACAAGAATGATCATTCGCTAAGGTGCGCCATGTAAGCACTGTGGTATGAAGAACCAGGAAGTGGAGCCCATGCACCGCCGTAGGCGAACTGAATACTGAGGAATAAATGAGAATAGATGAGAGCTTAATACTTATTACAGTGTCATATTAGTTATACTGAATGCTGCAATATGTATATAACGTAAACCATATTTGGAAGTCACTAAAAAGGACCCTTCACCCAAATGCTAACACGGTAGCACTGCCGTGAAGGGGCGCCCATACACAACCATAGGCCAACTGAGTGCTGAAGAAAAGCATTATTTGAATGAGCGCTTAATATTTAAGACAGATGTCTATTGAGTATGCTGGTACCTGCCATGTGTATGTTACGAAATGAATATTTGGAAACAACTGAAGAAAGATCCGTCACCCAAAGGATGTCCCGTTAGCACGGACGCGCTACCATGAAGTGGAGCCCGTATACCGCCATAAGCAGGTTGAATCCTGCAATAGGTGCATAAGTTAATAATTATTTAGAATTATGAGTATTGCAATATGTTTATAACGTAATGCATATTTATGAGCCGCTGAAAAGGATCGTTCACCAAGGAATGTCCTGTTAAAACGGTAGAGCTGCCGTGAAGGAGCGCCCAGACACCACCCTAGGTCAGGTGAATGCTGTTTTATAAAAGACAAATACAAGCTTAATGATTGCAGAAAGGTACTTCAACCAAGGGGATGTCCAGTTAACACTATGGCTCATTAGGCTTGTGGGGTTACAGTGTGGGGACACCCACTCACAGCCATACATTAACTGAATGTTGCTTGTGTAATATTCGTGTCGTGTGTAGTCAAACAACCGTTTTTCATACATGTAGGAGAGCGTTCTAGCATTATTCAATGTGACATATAGTTTACAGTTTAAAAAGTGAACCGCATGAGTAAAAACTATAAAATTTGCATTTGTGAAGTTTGAATCCAATGCTGGTATAGTAATATTGAACTTGTTTTGCAAATAAAACCAATATTGATGTAATATAAAATAAAAGCAAAATTACTACATGATTGTTATGTCCATTCAAATAGCGATAAATATTGTTTTGAAAAATATTAACATTTACTTACCCGTCCACGGTGTTTGTGTGATACAGCCTTAGATTAGTTGGTATTCCGTGGTCTAAATAATATTGTTCTTCATTGAACGAACCACCGCCTTGGACGCCACATTGCAATTGCGCCATCTGGTCAGGGTCTGACCCGTTTACCGCTCTGATGGAAAATCCTAAATAACGAAATAGTTCTGTATATGAACACAGAAACACATCTATTTTCTTATAATCAAGAGACATATGTTGCTTTTCGATCCGCCTCATTAGACTCCGCATTGCAATTGAGCCATTTGGTCAGGATCGGAACCGTTCACAGCTCGAATGGAAAAACCTGTTTAATCAAATGATTATTTTTATATCAATGGGAAAGTCATAATTTTAATCACAATGAAAGGTTGGATTTGTGACATATTGCCTTGGACTAAACATTGCCATTGAGCAATCTCGTCTGGGCCCGACCCGTTGACAGCTCGGATGGAAATGCCTGTATAGCCACAATGGTAATATAAATGACCACGAAAAAATATATGTTTTCAACCACAAGAAAATGTTTCTTTTCGAAACAGTATCTTGGACTCTACATTGCAATTGTGCCATCTTGTCAGGGTTCGACTGGTTGACAGCTCGGATGGAAAAACATGTATAATCTCAACTTAAAGGAACATAAAACCACTTAGCTACCAAAACAAAAAATAAAAAAAGAATTAACTCGATTGATTTTGCTTTTTTCAACAACAAAGAAAATCTATGTCCACAAGAAAAATGTTACTTACCCAGGAAAATTGCAGCAAGTCAAAAACTAGTAACATTATTTTTCCGGAAAATTTCCACATTTGTTTTCTCATGAATGATTTCAGAAATTTTGTTGACATGTCTTTAAACATTCCAAAACTTATATTTTCA
Organism: Hydroides elegans; assembly: GCA_001703475.1. Classification (NCBI taxonomy): domain Eukaryota; kingdom Metazoa; phylum Annelida; class Polychaeta; order Sabellida; family Serpulidae; genus Hydroides; species Hydroides elegans. The sequence continues at coordinate 8,961 of LQRL01011479.1, read as the reverse complement.
TTAATAAAAAAGGCAAATTCCACTATTCAATTTATGATCAATTATGGTTATCTGGGAATGTATGCCTACCAGGTACTTTTAAAGAGTAAGACTATGTTCTGATGTTCCAAATTCTATATTATACTTATTTCCAAATATTAAACTATGCTATATTTTGTTAGGAAATAACTCGTTTTACGTTTAGCCATATAGACATCGATAGAACAATGCATTTAGAAACCTACCATGACAGACACACGGTAAAAGAACAGCTAACAGACAGAAGCTCAGCATTTTGAAATCTTACTAGTTATACTCACATACGTAAGTAACAAACACTCTAGTAATATGACAAATCTTTATATACCTTATGATTATCTAGATTGTAATAAATATTGGTATAGATATAGATATTAGTTATGGGTTAACGTGAAAGAAGTAGTTCTTGTTATGCTAGAATCATACATGATGCATATAGATAAATTATTATGTAATGTCACATTGATATGTGAGATAGAGACGAGGCCAAATGAAGGGCATGGATGGCCACATTGGAAACCTTTCTTGTTTTTATACCTAACAAACCCTTTCTTCATTATTGTATTCCTTAAGGGAAAACTCAAAAAGCAACATTGGAAGCCTTTTCTTGCATTTATACCTAACAAACCTGTCTTCTGTTTCCTTTTGGAAAACTCAAAAAGCAACCTAACCGCTCGAGGGTTTTGATTTTGAGTAAGGAGTAGACTTCTACATTGGAAAACAGTTTGTTTGGGGAAAAAAAAAACAAAAAAAAAACTTTCAATGGGGCCAGGCCCTTACCATGTTTAGTGGATTTAGGATTTTGATTTGCAGAAGATCTATATATTTATTACGTTGTTGATGAATGGTAAAATGAATTCTCATGAATTGAGTTGATTGTTGAGAGAAACAACAATGATTTTTAACTAATATGAAAATAGTTCATAGCAAGCTTTTTTACTAAATATATGAAAAGCGTGCGCATTATAGACGGAATAATCACAAATTGATGCACTTTTCAAGTTATTTTAAGCTGTTGTCCCGATTATTTTTTAAAACGGTTTTACTTTGCCTTCGAGGTGTATCTCATTAGAACACACTCTCATAGCTGTTTGAAATCATATAACTATAAATCCAATTATGAACCGCGGCTTTATTTTAAATTAACTAAATACCAATAAAAACGCACCAGATGCAAAATCGAAAATTGACGCACCCTGTTTATATAATAAGCGAATAATGATTTTAACAGATTTGGATATAAAATACATACTGTTTTATCTGAAATACAAAAAAAAATAATTCCAAAATTTAAGACAGTTCAATGGATGAAAAGTATAATTTCATGACTCAACAGTGCAAGTTTTATACTTATGAGTTTCAAACATTTTTTTGCGTTCAAGTTTATCCGTTGCATGTGCATTTGCGTTTAGGTGTCAACATACCCATATAGATGTGAGATTGGCTTGTCCGACATATTGAATGTAATGATCATTAACAATTGCAATTAAATAGCTTAGTTAATTTAAGGAATGAGTTATGTATTATGATTGAGTGATATATAAGCGCTGCTAATGAAGAAAATTGCAAAGATTCATCATACCCCAAATATATCAATCACAACAAAAAATATCCGATAAACATCGAATATATATTTCCGAACCGATTATCTTAACCAATACAGAGGTGCGTCATTTTTCGATTATAGCACGTAGCCATCATTGTTAGTTTTAATGATAGATACATTGAAACTGAGATTAAATACTTTAGATTGAGTAACATTATTTCAAAAGGTCTTAATAGTGTGTTTCATTGATAACCAAAACAAGGGTAAAAACAACTTTAGGAAAAATTCAACATAAAAGCTAAAAAATATTGAAAAGTGCGTCATTTTTCGATTAGTCCTTCTACTTTCGATGTGAAGTCAAATTCATCGGACGGTTGCGTCGCGAATGAGATTCAGAATTGGGAGGAGCTTTCCGCCACTATCATGTCCAACACGTCGGTTATCTCTGTCTCTAGTCCTACTTTTCCGAAGCCCGTCTGTTAACATGTTAGACGTGTGCATCGAATATTCGGACAAAATCAGGTCATTTTTTAGTTGGGCCGTAGATGTCTCTTTAACGGTAAGGTTTATTCACATAACGCCCTAATCTATTCTTACATTAGCCATTTAACTATTCAATTGAGTAATACCAATTGAATATATAGTATAGCTACTGAGCAATTGACCCCCAAAAATTATGACTATGAAAATCGAGCGTATCAAATATTCGGACAGCGTGTATCAAATATTCGGACAGAATATGATAAAGTGTTAATCTTGACATTACTGCAAACGAATATCTTGTGATATTGTTTCTTGACTTTTAACAAGTATTTCAATAAGTTGAACGGCTTTTTGGACCAGAAGCATCTTGCCTATATCGATGGTGAAAATAGTTCAATCAAATAGTTAAATGGTAAATGTAAGAATGAATTAGGGTGTCATGTGAATAAACCTAACCATTCAAGAGACAACCACGACCGAACTCAAAAGTGACCTGATTTTGTCCGAATATTCGATGCATACGTCTTCGTCGAAATCGGGTCGAAGGACAAATAAGAGATAGGAAGGGAGAGAGAGAATTGTGTGAGATGCCTTGTTTTATGTGACGTGCCTTTGAGCATTTTCAATACACGGATGAACTTTCCCCATTATTATATCTATACCTTCAAATTGCGTTGTTTTTGGTTTTGTGTCTAGCCACAAGATGGTATTTTCTCAGAGGAGAAAGTATCACTGGGTCAAAACTGCTCGCTTTCTCAGAAACATAAAAAGGGTCAGAAAGATAAATATGAAGGGCACCAGGACCCATTTATCAAAACTGTTTATATTTGGCTATAAAAGCCCTTGAAACATTGAGAAATCGAAAACCGGAGAAAAACCCCCATTGAAAAAAAACCCGATCGGAGAAAATCTCCACATTGTTGTACAGTTGGATCAGTAGTATATTCCTGATGGCATTTGCGATCTTAATATTTATATTTAGCTAAGTCTACAAATGTAGTGGATCAGACTGATTCTCAAACACATTTACCAATCAGCAATGCAATTATATAATATCCACTTATTTTTATGCTACCTCAAAAATGCATATTATGTCGTGTTCCAATTAAAATAATGATAAAGCACCTCAACGCATCGAAACCCAACGAAAATAAGACCCGTTATGATAACATATGCAGAGCAGATGAAGGGTTTTCATGCCAAAATATATAATCTCAGGTAGCACAGAAGTGTATACCTACTCGGCAAAACATACCTCGCAACTTATTACGGACAACTGTTATTAAGAAACCAGGGACTTCATGTGAGCAACAAAGATGCCGACCCTTTTTAGGTTGTCTCAATAGAGTTCCACACCTTGAGCGTGACGTAAATTAATTTGATGAGTTTTATGATGTAACTGCTAGGTAAATGCTAATTAAAAATTTATGAAATCTACCTCATAGGATAAGGTAACATAATTGGGACTTTGGACACTTCATACATACAATTTGGCTCCATAAAACTTAGGCCCCTTCGGTTTTTTTATTTTCCGAAAACGGCCGAGGTGTCAAATCGGGGCCGAAGTGGTAGGGGCTGAAGTGGAAGGGGGCCGAAGTGTCAAAATTAATATTATTTACTTGTGAGCTTTAGCATGTATACATTTGTATTTTCTTGAATTGAAATTTGAATCATATTGACCTTACAGAATGAGGTTCATAGTAAATCCTAGCGAAATATGTCTTTTATCATTCGATGAATATCTGTGATTGCATGTTATGATTTATACTTGGTCTAAAGCCGAATTAAATATGCACGAACAAATAATAAACCAGAGTAATCCAACACCAACATTTATTATGAAAAAAAGTACAGTAAACGCGGTTATAAGTTGACATCGTGCGGGCGTGCGGGCGTGCGAACGCTGGGAATTGAGCGTGGACAAATTTCGATTTAAGCGTGGAGTGTTTTAAGCGTGCGGGCGTGCAGGCGTGCGGGCGTGCGAGCGTGCGGGCGTGGATAAACAAATATTATCATGTATTTTATTTGATGAATAATTATATATGACATATTAGGAATGAATTCTTAATAATAATAATACAATATTTTTCTAACACCGGTTGGCCAAATGCACCTTGCCAAAAAGACTGCTTTAAGTATTTCGTACGTTTAAAAACAATTAGATATGGGTTTTCACTTATAGATCTTCAATTTTGATTCCTTTAGCAGATTAAACTTATGATAGATAGACCTATATAAATGTTTTAACAGAGTCATTCAATAGTGGGGTTGCTGCCATTATTATGAGAATATAACGCATTAACTATTTAGACAAAATAGAATATTCATTTACTAGAGCAAGGTAACCAGAAACAATTTAATGCACATATCTTAGCAATTATTACTTATTTCTTATAATTATAATAAGGGTTAATTTAGCGTACCATTTATTTTAAACAAATCTGTTTAAATAAAATGATACCTCGATATAAGATAATAAAATACTTGAGATCAATTTAATCTAAATATGGGAACTAAAATGGGTAGTAAAGATATTGGTTTGGTATCTGCACAACTGATGATCGAGGCAAATAGCAAAATGGTATGCCTAGCATCCTTAATATACACACACGTAAGCGTGCGGGCGTGCGGGCGTGCGCAAAATTGAATTTTAGCGTGGATTATTAAGCGTGCGGGCGTGGAGTGTTAAGCGTGCGGGCGTGCGGCTGTCAACTTATAAACCGCGTTTACTGTACATAAAATGGTTGGATTATCATTTATGTGTGTGTTACATGTGTAGTGATCCCTTACAGTTTCTATTGTTATGTTTTAACGATGTCAGATAAAGTATAAATTATAAATAAATGCCGTTCACTATGATATCTGTATCATGGAGTCCACGAATGTTTTATGCAATATGATGATCCTATAGCATTTAGTACAATTGGAACGTTTTTATATGAGCTTTAAAAGTTACATGGTTATGATATGTTAAACACGTTAGATTTGTTAACATGCATTATCAATAGCGAATTTGTTATTCTTCCCATAAGGACATCCCACGACCAATTAAGATAAATACTTGCATATGCTAATAGTTTTTTTTATATTAAATTTCTACTTAGATTGCCTAGCTGTATATCTCTTAATAAACTTAGAACCAAATTGTTGAATGTATTTGCTAAAAATATAAAATTATTGAAAAATCTGTTTCTAAAGTCGTGAACCTAGAGCAACATTTATGAAAGTTTATAGCTAGATCATTTATTTAAAGGAACACATTTTTTTTCAGGAACATCTCGTGGGATGCTATTGGTCCCAGCACGTTCAAGAGACATATTAATTTAGAAATGTAACTCAATTTTATATGTGTATATATTTTAGTATAAAACAGATTGTATGTAATTTTAATAATAACAAAAGAAACAGTAATCCTAATCTGGAATAATACACTTATAAATTGTTTAAAATCTGTTCTCGTTCTTTGCACGTATTTATAACAAAACATGAATAAAACTCAATAGGTTCGGACATTTACGATGGACGTTTGGAAATACTTATATCCAGTTTTAATCGCCTTGTTATTGTTGAATCATAGTCAAAAACGAAATATTGTTTATGCACAATGTAGGTTTAGAACAACTTACAATAAGTTAGACGAAATTTATTACAACGAAAGGGCACAAGCCATTGAATTCTTCAAGGTACAAAAATGCAAAGCGCATTCGGCCTCATCAAGGTAGGTGCAATGCAATTTTGTTTCGATTAATTGTTTATTGTCCAAAAGTTGTATCAATTATAAACACATATTAGATAACATGTTAATGCTCAGAGTAGAAATCTATCGAATTAAAATGTTTTAATGCTACAACTGTTATAAAAATAGTTCAATCTTTTCAATTGAAAAGACCAGCGACAATCTAATTTATGTGGCAATCTCAATCTTGTGGCAATTGACCGCCTGGAAGGTCATTTGTTATAAATTTAACAGCTTTTAGATAATGATTTATACACCAATCTAGTGTAATCTTATATACTCCTTATGCTCCATATAAAAATAAGTAAAACTGCAACTTTATTTTTTTTAGCCTGAAAGAATGCATGTCTTTATGCAATGTGAGACAAGAATGTGTTGCCATTGCTCAAATTATAGGCGAATGCTGAGTGCAATAATACAGCAAATGTCGGATTTCTGGTCCCGCAAGATAAGCAATCGAGATTTTTCATAAAACGCGAACACATTCTTCAAATAACAGGTAAGCAATTTTAAAAGAACATGATATTTGAATTTATAACTATATTGACCTGGAACAAATTCAAACGTTTCCCAATTTTACGGACAATTAATTTTCTGGTAACCAAATGCAAGTGGATCTAGTTTAAGCGTTTCAACATGTACCTTTGAATTGACTAAAATATGAGTAAAATATTTCTAATAACCTAATCTGATTGACTCAGTACATGATGAGTAAAATGTATTGAACGGGACTCGCAAAAACATCGAGCAACTTGTTCTGAGATTACGTATATCTATACCAGGTGCTTTCATTGGTACCTTTCTATTCAACCAGACAATCAATGTGATAGTTAGCAAATTAGCAAATCCTGCTAAAACATTAAGTGGAGTTTAACATTTTTTAGTCCCAGACCCGTGCAACTCGTCACCTTGCATACACAACCTACTATGTACATCAACCATGGACATTAACGGAGGCCAGACGTACACATGTCAATGTGATGAGACCTGTGAAAGTTCAACGTGTGTCTGTGAGTCTTAAACTAACATTTGATAGTGTTATGATCAATTCTGGAAGGGCACCCCACGAACAATTTTTTGATAAGTGTTAAATTGAGCCTTAAACGAATTGATACATTGAAATTTACAATAAATTATCAATTTTAGAAAAAGCAATTTTTATGAAAAGGTGATCCTATTTTTGTAGCTATTTGGGCTCATTGCGCTCATCTAGGCAGCTAGAATCGGGTGGGGACCACCGTTTGTGAAAAGTAAAAATCAAAATGCGTTTATGTTATACCAATTTTTAATAACATTTCTCTTCAAAACGCCCAGCTATATGTTATGGAATAAAAAAAAATCAACATTTTCAACTGGATGGGTAAAAAATAGAAAGTTATTGAAAAAACTGTTCTTTTATTTTTTGTAGCTAGATCGACCTTTTGAACAATTTGTGGCAAGATCAATTTTAAAAAGAAACACGTTTTTTTAGGAACACCTCGTGGGGTGCTCTTCATTCTGATATCGCTATATCATAAATCATAATAATTGTTTGTTTTAAGTACGGCATTTGTTATGTTTTATATACGGATTAAACAGTTGGTGGGTCTTGAACAAACGGTAGCTATATGGTCGATTTGGGTATAATTTTATCCTAAATCATACTCATCGATGTATTGTTAAGAAACTAATTCATTGTTTGTTGGCTTAAATAGATATATGTAACGTAAAATGTCTATATTGGAAGCTTTTTGAACTGTTTATCCTAACGAATAATGTCCTCCAATTAATTTCTCATTAAAATCAGTTATCATCATATCAAGACTCGACATGTTTCTGTGTCATAAGTTTGTTTTCATTCTTACTTGCCTGTTTTTTTTCTAAATACACAGATTTTCAAGGCAGATGCTTCAGTTTCATTGAACAGCCCTTAACCTGGTATGAGGCCAGGAATACGTGCACACACAAAAAGGGTCGACTTGTTGAAATTGACAATGCTGGACTAAACAACAGATTGAAAGAATTCGTTATGGGTATTATGTTATTTGTTGACAACTGAACTAATTAATAAAACCTTTTTTATCGTAATTTTAAGTATCCCTAATTATATTTGAATGGTATAGAATTTTATTGTGGCGTGTTCAGCAGATTTTATGTAAGTTGAATCAGTGCATAAAACCAATTATCAGTCACAATACCTGTATAAATCCTGTTAGTATTCAAAGTGCATTCTTATATTTTCTTACTATACTGTTTCATATTGGTTTTGCAGCAAACGATTTATCCACATAGATTGGAAACTTTAAAATCAATTACTCAATACCTGTATAATTCCTGATATTATAAAAAGTGCATTCTTATATTTTCTTACTATACAGTTTCATATTGGTTTTGCAGCAAAAGATTTATCCACATAGATTGGAAACTTTAAAATCAGTTACTCAATACTTGTATAATTCCTGATATTATAAAAAGTGCATTCTTATAGATTTTACTCTGCTGTTTTATTTTTGGTTTTGCAGCAAACGATTTATCCGCATGGATTGGAACCTTCAAAAATAAATCACTCAATACCTGTATTAATCCTGTTATTATCAAAGGTGGTAATGTTTTTACTATACTATTTTATTTTCGTTTTGCAGTGAATGATTTATCCACATGGTTTGGAACATTCAAAATCAGTCATCAAACATGTTTTTTTTTATTTTATTGTTTTAATTTGCTTTTGCAGTAAACGATTTATCTACATGGATTTGAGCCTTCAACATCAATCACTCAATACCTGTATGAATCCTGTTATTATAACAAGTGCATTCGTATATTTTTTATTATACTTTGGTTTAATTTAAAAGTTAACTTACAATTTGGTTTTGCAGCAAACGATTTATCCGCATGGATTGGAGCCTTCAAAAACCAATCACTCAATGCCTGTATTATACCATATAAAATTGGTTACCAAACCACTTGTATCTCAAATAACTTTTTTATTCTTTGGTCTTTTTAAAATCTAAAAACGGTATATTTTTTGGCGATTTTTGCCACACATGTCCATTTGTTTTTTTTTAAATTCGTTAAAATTTTTATCAACAGCTAATACACAAAATGCATGTTATTCAGCCTATATCGCTTATGCATGGAAACGCTGTCATTCAATAGCTCTGCATACATGGTCAAACAGCATAGACAATGCCTTATATGG